>BQNB010010006.1:0-36260 GCA_026074375.1 Tanacetum coccineum
ATTTGTATCCCCTCCAATAAGCTCTGATAGTCGTTAGCACCCACGATTTAGCATTATTAGGTACAATGTATTTTCCCTTCAAAAAATGTAGTATCTTAATAGAATAAGAGAAGCTTTTATACACAAAAGGGGCACAAATCAGGCTTATAAGCATACCCACACATACTTCCACATCATCTCCTTATCTGGTACTTTCGGCCATGATTTATAATTCAAAGGTGCGTAGCTGGCATTATGAGCAATTGTACCTAAAACTGAGAGAATTGACCAACTGTGTCTTTCTCCTTAGTTATAGGTCCAACTGTGTCTTTTGGCCATGAATTATAGCGAATTCTTCATTCTCTTATTAACCTCATGGACCGAATCTAAGGGAAACCTAACGTCATAATCCGCATCATTAGGCACACTAGCTTTAAGTTTTTGAAGATTAGCCATAATCGAAGAAGTAGGCCTAAGTTTAGTAGCGCATGATGGAGGAACCATGTTAACAAGTGTATTATCAACCTGTTCACTTCCATTCTTTGTAGCACTACCATTCGGACTCAGATTAGGACTAGCAATGTTAAAATACGATATCTACTTCGTATTTATTACATGATGACTACCTGATTGACCGGATTATTAGTCATAGTCATGTCCT
The DNA here is from genome assembly GCA_026074375.1 of Tanacetum coccineum. NCBI lineage: Eukaryota > Viridiplantae > Streptophyta > Magnoliopsida > Asterales > Asteraceae > Tanacetum > Tanacetum coccineum. Next base: position 641 of record BQNB010010006.1, read on the forward strand.
GATCAGCAGTACCTTTGCTCGTCCCATCAGCAAACTTAGAAGGTTCACATATGGGTGTAGTAGTGTTTTGCATAGGGATATAATCAGTAAACCCCGTACTAACACAACCCTAATTCGCGATAATCTTTGTAGAAGCAATGTAGCCAGGTAAACATTGTCCGACCTAATCATGTTAGTATCTTCTTGTATCGAGTGACACAAAGGGTTATTAACCACTGTATAAAAATCAGACGTCACGCACCTAGTACCAAAGTTGAATGATCACTTATGTTAAAAACCCACAGACAACTTCAATAAGTAGTTTTCCTAATATCTTCCTCATAACATCTTCAATTAATTTTTCACGGTCATCGTCATTTTTCTGTTGCATAGCATCTAGTTTCCTTGCATGATCCTCTTTTAACACACTCATTCTCCTTTCATAGTTCGCTTCAAGATCTCTTAAACATATTTGTAGATTGACCCTTTTCAACTTCTAAACTAACCGTGGGTGATTTCACAATCTCCCTCAAGACCGCAGATGCACTACCATCTCCATTCACCTTCTTTATTAATGTATTAGTAACACCTCTACCAAAAAGTCTACGATGTCCATCATACTCTTTGTTCATAACAGCCAAGAAAGGATCTGCAGGAGCACTTTCATCTTCTGGAGGATTATAGTTCCTCATTTTTTCCTTCAATATTATGTAAGAAATAAAAAGTTAACTAAACATAATAGCAATACATGATACAATTGATATAGATGTTTTATTATCGTACGATTTTATTCTCCGTGTCATCATTTGTATTAGCATACACATTTCCTTCTTTCCTTTGGCGTGTGCGCTTAAAAATTTGAGTGAAGCTAGGTTCCTCCTTGTTATGATCTTTATTTTTCTATATTTATAATCAATATATACATCAACAAGCTGTACCATTCATGTGGATAGCATGAACATCAAATATGGCAGCAAAGACGTTATCATTTCCTCACGAATCCTTGCAAAACTTTTTGGACCAGCTGTGTGCATGTTTTTTTAAGACAGGCGCAAATCCCTTGCCACCAAACAACACTTCTACACGGTTAAAAATTTGAGTTTAATTCATGTACAACAAAGGAAAACTAATACAAATATATAGATAGTTTTAGTAAAGAAATACTGACATTGAATTACCATTACGTCCTTCTTGCTCTATAAAGTTAGCAACTGTGAAAATCCTTTTGTGGAATGGATTTTGGTCGATTGTTTTATTTCGTTTGTATATCCTTGAATTTATAGAAGTGCTTTTCCTTGATCCTACATTTGTATCCCCTCCAACAATCTCTGATAGTCGTTAGCTCCCACGATTTAGCATTATCAGGTACAATGTATTTTCCCTTTAAAAAATGTAGTATCTTAATAGAATAAGAGAAGCTTTTATACACAAAAGGGGCACAAATCAGGCTTATAAGCATACCAGCACATACTTCCACATCATCTCCTTATTTGGTACTTTTGGCCATGAATTATAAGTCAAAGGTGCGTAGCTGGCATTACGAGCAATTGTACCTAAAAACCAAAAGAACTGGCCAACTATGTATTTCTCCTTAGTTACAGGTCCAACTGTGTTTTTCGGCCATGAATTATAGCGAATTCTTCATTCTCTCATTAACCTCATCGACCAAATACAAGGGAAGCCAAATTTCATAATCCGTATCATTAGGCACATTAGCTTTAAGTTTTCGAAGATTAGCCATAGTGAAAGAAGTAGGCCTAAGTTTAGTATGGTATGATGGAGAAACCACATTATCAGGTGTATTATCAACCTGCTCACTTCCATTATTTGTAGAACTACCATTCAGACTCTTATTCGGACTAGCAACATTAAATACGAGATTGGCCCCATATTTATTACATAATGTCTACCTGATTGACCGGATTCTTAGTCATAGTCACGTCCTCATAAGCAGTACCTTTACTCGTCCCATCAGCAAACTTAGAAGGTTTACATATGGGTGTAGTAGTGTTTTGCATAGGGATAGAATCAATAAACCCCATACTAACGCGACCCACATTTCCGATAATCTTTGTAGAAGCAACCGCCACCTGTTCTATCTCAAATTCAGCACTAGAGGATGATTATGTTCATGTACCGGAGGAAAAGAGGCATGATCCATTACAAAACTTTGGCAAACCATTCCCCTGTTTATTATTCTTCTTTTTACCACCCTCTCCCGGATCCAAGAAACCCACTCTCATCATCAATACATGAAATCATGAAAACTACACGAAGAACACTAACGTCAATCTTCAATTTAACGTAGAAACCCTAAACAGGATTAGGATTTATATCAACACAAGAAAGAATAGCTTTACTCCAGCAATATGTTGTAAACCCCAGTTCAACTTATTAACTATATGACCTATAATCAAGATGATTAGAACAGATACAAAAACAAATAGTGTATATAAGGAGAACAAACAGGAATTAAACAGCCAAAAAACCAACGATAACCCTAGTCGCAAACCAAACCCTAGCAAGCGAGCGATTAGTCCAAAGGATTAATCACAACCAGAAATGGAATTAGAAAGGATTAGAATCAGATTAGCAGGTTAGGATTGAAAGAAGATCGATCAATGGATTTAGGGATGTAGGGGTTTTGGTTATTTTCTTTTTCCTTTTAGTCACCAGAGAGGGGAGGGCTCCAACTTAAAAAAAAATACAATCCTATGACTAGTAATGAGACAAAGATCACACTATCACACTTATATACTTGCAGACCTGACACACATTTGGTAATGAAAATAATACTTGCAGGCCACATTCAGTTACAGATCCAAACTTGCAAACAACAATCACTTGCAGACCTAAACTTCCTGACCACTAACTGTTGTTGACTTGCAGTCATTTACCCACAGAACATATGAAGAGCATACTGAAATACGACTCCACCACGACTCGCAAACGTGCATCATCTTTTTTACGTTATAATAAGAACATTAATTTATACATTATGATAAAGCGCTTATATACTATAATGTCAGCCACATCACCAATTAAGTTTGTTAAAAAATGAATGCCTATTTGAATTGACATACCATAAACCATAGTGTTGTATATTTACTTGCAAAATGTTGATAATCATCAATGTTGCTAAACATTAATACTGTAATGAATGTAGATATCTTTAAATGTAAGGAAATGAAATACTTAAGCTTCATGTCCATGTTCTTCTAGTAGGATAATGCTAAAGTGAAGACAGGAGAACCACAAACATAGTGTGGATATATTTACATGTTCATCTCACAAAAAATAGGTATCTAATGCTACTATAATATAATACAAGAGAATGAGCATCATGAACAGCTATAATTTGTTTTTTATCAACCTAATTAAGAATGACATGTGTGATTGCTCAGTTACTTCACTCGAGAGATAGTTTTGTATCAATGTTTAGCATACCTAGTTCAACAATCATTCTTTTGAAAGTTAGCTCATTTAGAGGCTTGGTGAAGATATCAACAAGTTGATATTGAGTGGGAATGAAATGCAATTCAATGTCCCCTTTGAGAATATGATCTCTGATGAAGTGATATCTGATATCAATGTGCTTTGTTCTTGAGTGCAAGACTGGATTGTTTGAGATTGCAATAGCACTAGTGTTATCATAAAAGATGGGTACCTTCTTATATATGATGTCATAGTAAGTGAATTGACTTTTCATCCTTAATACGTTGGCACAACAACCAGCAGCAGCTACATATTCAACTTCAGTTGAGGACATAGCTACATATTGGTGTTTTTTAGCACTCCAGCAAACAAGTTTGCCTCCTAGCAACTGACAAGCACCTGAGGTGCTTTTTCTGTCCATGTTACAACCAGCATAGTCAGAGTTTGAGTATCCTTTTAGGTCAAAACCTGAACATTTTGGATACCATAGACCAAGACTGTGAGTACCTTTTAGGTATTTAAAAATTCTCTTAACAGCAATAAGGTGGGATTCCTTGGGATTTGCATGATATCTTGCACATAGACAAGTTGAGAATTGAATGTCAGGTCTGCTTGCAGTTAGATACATCAGTGATCCAATCATACCTCTATACTGAGTCTCATTTACAGATTTTTCATTGAGATTTGGTCCTAAGTTGTTAGGGGGTACCATTGAATTTTTCACTGATGAACCATTTATGTCGTACTTTTTCAGCAGATCCTTGACATGTTTTTCTTGGTTGATTGAAATGCCTCTTTCAGATTGTTTAATCTAAAATCCAAGGAAGTAGGTGAGGAGACCCATCATGCTCATTTCATATCTTTGAGTCATCAATTTAGCAAATTGCTTGCATAATTTTGTGCTTGTAGACCCAAATATAATAACATCAACATAGATTTGAACCAGAATCACATCAGTTTGAGTTTTATAGACAAATAGAGTATTGTCTATTTTCCTCTTACAAACTTATGTTCGGTGAGAAAGGTTAAGAGAGTTTCATACCATGCTCGTGGAGCTTGTTTAAGTCCATAAAGGGCTTTGTCCAGTTTGCAAACATGGTTAGGGAATTCATTGCTCTCAAACCCTAGAGGTTATTTTACATAAACTTCTTCTTTTAGTTTACCATTGAGAAATGCACTTTTGACAACTATTTGATAAACTATGAAGTTCATGTAAGTGGTAAAGGCAAGAAAGATTCTGATAGCTTCAAGTCTTGCAACTAGAGCAAAAGTCTCATTATAATCTATGCCTTCTTGCTGATTGTAGCCTTGAGGTACAAGCCTTGCCATGTTTTTTATGACTATTCTAGTTTCATCCTTTTTATTTTTGAAAACCCATCTTGAGCCAATGATAGTTTTGCCATAAGGTGCAGGAACTAATGTCCAGACTTTGTTTTTGGCAAATTGGTTTAGTTCATCTTGCATAGCATCAACCCATCCAAGTTAGAAAATTCAAGGTTTAACAAAAAAAAATAAAGATTTTAGTTAGAATAAAGTAAATGTAAACTAAATAAATAAAAAGAAAAAAATATAAATAAAAGGGTGGTTGCGTGGATCGCCGAACAAAGGAAGAAAAAAAGGAAAGAATCCATTTGATTACCACTTGTTTTTGTAATATCTCTTCCTAAGCCTATAAATACAAAACATTACTTAATCAAAAATACTTTATTCTCCTCTCCTCTCTTCTCTTGGCCGGTCGAACAACACAAAAGAACAAAGGGAAACCTAAAAAAAAATTTAGGTTTTGATTTTCAAGAGTTAAGGTAAAGTTTCTACATCTTTTTTCAATCAATTGATTTTATGATAACTTAACAATCCATTAAGGATGGAATAGGGGGAATTTTATATTATTGTAAAAAATCTGTTAACTAAGATGTTTTGATCATTAAAAATCATATTAGGTAATAATAAAAGGTTATGGATTAAGAAAATTAGGTTAATTATGCTAAATACGGAATTGGATAATCGGGCATAATTTTAGGTGCATCAAGTTAAAGAGCCATATCTCGTTCATACGGATAGCTTTTATTTGATTTTCTTGAGCCTAAGAATTACTAAAGAGAGTCTACTTTTCCAACCCAAGTGTTACATCAATTAAATGAGTGGAAGTTAGTCGACATCAATCTAACAAGAATCTTGTTAAAACCTACAGAGTTTTTCGGAGCAGATTCTATGTTGTGTTTATGAGGACATAACACCATACAAAAAGTCCTTTTAAATTAAATGTGCTTGCTACCGTAGCAGTTCATGAGTTTATGATTTTCTAGAAATTTTGGTAGAAATTTTCCTAAGTGTATTAAATTAGGTCTGCTCAAGCACAACTTTTGAAGGTCCGAATCAGGGTCAAATTCATGGGACACTTTGTGATTTGAATTATATAAAATGTTCACTCACATTAAGATTTATCCAAAAATCAGAGACGCTCACAACCCCTTATTGGGAGAAATGGTATGTGAGGAAGAAGAAACCAATTAGGTGTTAATATTTTATACTAGAGTCATGCTTGTGACTAAAAAAACTGATAAAAAGCAGAAAGTTGAAGAAGTAAAGCTGTGTGAGGAAAGTTTAAGGTTAGCAACTATGAGGAGTATATAAAAGAGTTGAATCAAGATAGGATATAGAGTATCCATCATTGTGAATCAAGATAGGAGTATATATAGAGTATACATCGACTTGGGTGTGTGACCTAATCGATGGTAACATATGTGTGATTTTTTTTTTAGATCTTGCAAGAAATTAAGTAAGAATGGGAATTGCTTTTGCATCAGTGGAGAGTTTTACAATCCCACTTTTTACTTACATTTTAGGATGGAAATGATGCAAAACTGTTTTTGAATTATGAACCATGATATGTGTTTTTAAGTGTCAAACTATATGATTTATATGTGCTATTGCTATGTGATATTAATTGTGGTAAGGCATGTGTATGTGAGGATGACATGACCTTGTGTGAGACCCGAACAGACTTAGCTAGTCAAGTGGGCCTGTCTTGCGCGGAGATATTGTAGGACGGAGGGGTACGATCCACCCCAGATATATGTGAATTTATTTTGTGATAGAATATCCAAGCATATATGTTCGTAAATTTTGTTTTTGTTGATCGCGGTGTCATAAGTGAGTCTTAAACCTGTAACTATCACCAATAATTATGTTGGTGTTTTTAGCATCATTTTTAGGTGAGCAAAACGTGTGAAGAGTTAGGATAAGGAGTTAGCTGGACCATAGGCTTGCATGCGGAGTCTATGATTTATTTGTTTTAGTTTTTATTTGAACTTGTTATGTTTTGTTCTTCATGCATTATATGTTGGATTATTGTTTTGGGCGTTGTCATAACATGCTTTGGATCTTGAAGTTTATTGAATGTCATTTTTAGTTTTCTCTATTTTGACGCCTTGTGTTGTGATGATGCCTATTGATCATGCCTTGCGATTTCGCCTTGGCGGGGTGTGACAACTTTGAGAAATTTGTAGTCTTAAGAAAAACGACATTTTTCCCATCAATGACATTTTAAAACGTTTGCTCAATTGATCTGCAAATTTATCACAGAAACTATGATTTGTAGGGCAAATATAATGTCATCGACATAGATTTGTACCAATATTATGTGCTCTCCTTCCTTTCGTGTGAACTAAGTTAGATCAACTGCACCTTTAACGAAATGTAGAGATAGCAGGAACTTAGAGAGCAAGTCGTACCAAGCCTTTGGCGCTTGTTTCAATCCATACAATGCCTTCTTTAGATGGAAAACATGTGTCAAATTGTCTTGATCAACGAATCCTTTAGGTTGACTCATGTATACTTCTTCCTTGAGAATGCCATTAAGAAAAGCAGTCTTTACATCCATTTGGAATACTGTCATGTTCATGTGAGTAGCATAGGCAATGAAGATGTGAATGGCTTTAATACGCGTAACGGGTGCAAATGACTCTTCGAAATCTATCCCATCTTCTCTAGCAACTAATCGAGCCTTATTTTTCAGAACCCTAACATATTCATCAAGTTTCACTTTGAAGATCCACTTTAGGTTGATGATCATAACTTTGTCTGGTCATGGTACTAATTCCTATACTTCAAGCCACTCAAACTCATGAATCTTCTCTTACAAAACTTTAATCCATCTAGATTTAATCATGGCTTCTTTATAATTCTTCGGCTCTTTTTTGACTAAGAAAGCATGAAAATAACACCATAAGGCATCAGTGGCAAGTTGACGTCTAGTCGAAACAGGTTTGGATGGATTACTGATTACTATCACTAAAGGATGATCCTTTGTCCATATTTTGGTGTTGACATGAGGTTGTTGGAAGGTGTGCATGATTGAAGTGTCTATAATCCTTGAAGTTGATTCAGCTGAGCTGGTATCTCGAGGAGCAGTAAATGGATTTATAAATGTGTAACTGTCAAACTCTGCAACTTCTTTATTATGTGGTTGTTCAACATTTGAAGAATTGATTGGAGGAGAGGTTGTTTCATTGTTTGGTGAAATACTTAGAGAGGAAGCATCTTTATTAATAGAAGTAGAAGAAGGAGATGCTTCGGCTGTATCTGGTGGAAGTAGAGTTGCAGCGGGAATGGGAGTAGATAAAACACTTGGAGGTTTGAAGTATTCATCGAACATTGGTTGAAACAAAACATCCCAATAATTCTTTGTAGGAGGTTTAGCTGATGTTGAAGCAACCTGGCTAAGCACGAGTCCTGAATCTAATTTGTCCAGAAGTCAACCCTTGAAGTTCGGGTCTTAAATCGTGTTGTTCAGAAGCCATTTGAGTAAGTTCATCAAATTGTACGTTTATTTTTCCATTATTTGTTTGGTCCTTTTGTTGTAGATCCGATACGCCTTTTTGGTTGGTGAATAACCAATGAAGATTCCAATGTCTGCTTTTGGCTATAATTTCCCAAGATCCTCAAAATCATTTGTTGGATAACATAGAGCACCAAAATCATGAAGATACTTGAGTTCAGGTTTACGACATCTTACTGTAGCGTTAAGAATGACTTAAACTTGCTTCAAAATTTTGATAATAATCTCTGGAGCTTCATCTTTCGTTCTCAAAAACTTCACCTAAGTAAAACGAGAATAATCATCAACGATGACAAGAATATATATTTTCTTGTTTATACTTTCTACCGGCATTGGTTCACATAAATTCATATGCAGCATTTGAAGTATTTCATTTATACTTGGTTCTGGCTTGTGCGGATAAGATTCCTTCTTGCTTTTTCCCATTTGACATGCAGAACACAAGTGATCTTTAGTATACTTCAATTTGGGTAGCCCTTTGACAAGACCTTGTTTAGCAAGTTGATTGATTTTGCTAAAGTTCAAATGAGACAAACAACGATGCCATAACCAAGATTTTGTCTTTGAAGCTTTGGAGAATAGAAAATTAGAGAAGACTTCATCATATCCGCCATTGAGATTATATAAATATTAGAACCACGAGATCCCTAAAGTAGATCAGCCCCTTCCAAGTTACGTATAAAACAAGTGTGTTTTGTGAAAGATACTTCGAGATCCGAATCACAAAATTGCCTAACAGAGAAGAGATTATGACCAAGTCCTTCAACATAGTAAACACGTGAAATAAGAATATTCCCCATCTATAGATCTCTGTATCCCATAATAGATGCAAAATGATTGTTGTCGAATCAGACCGTACCAATAAATTTGGAAGCAAAATTAATGAGCTTATCATGGTGTCTAGTCATGTGTTTGGAACACCTTGAGTCTAAATACTAAAGAAAAATTTCTACAATCTCAGAGAGTATGTCAGAATCATAACGTGGTTCAACCATATCATCATTGATAGAACCAATAGGAGACAAATGTGCCATGAAGATTGCATTTGCTATAGCTTTGTCATCACAGTTTGAATCATATGCATCAACGTGGTCTGCCTTGAAATTTACTGTAGCTTGTAACTGGAGATCCTTACAATCATCAGTTTCTTCCAAGTTGTTAGCTAAGAAATCCTGTTGTTCATCATTCAATACAACTCCTGCTTCTTGTGCTTGAGCAAATAGCATCTTGTCTTTAAACCATTTAGAGTCTTTCACCCTTTTCTTTGCAGTACACTGCTTAGCAATATGACCTTCAACATTGCAATTATAACATCTGATTACCCTTGGTTGATTTGTACCTGCATTTCCAACTATATTGACAACCCTTGCTCCTGAAGCTTGATTCTTTCCAGCATTGCCCGCATAACAGTGAGACTGTCTACCTTGAACATTCTGAACCGTAACTTGTCCATTTTGAATTGTAGCTTGTGTTCTTGGATTAGACGAAGTTCGAAGTTGGTTATTTATGAGAGGATATCTTGAGCTATAAGCAGAACTCAAGAAGATCATAGCTTTGTTAAGACTGGCTATTGGATCATTAGTTCGAAGAAAGGTTGGTACAACAAATCCAGTATCAGGTTGAATTATAGATGGTTATTGAACAACTATTGGTGCATAGCTTTAAAGTAGAGGTGACTGAATAAGTTGTTGGGTTATTGAAGTGTTTGATTGATAGTGCTGATATGGTTGATAGACTTTAGATGGTTGAGTATGATATTGTATTTGTTGACTGTTGTATGAAGGAGGTGGGATGTAGGTATTTGCCACCAAAGCAAGTGGTTTCGAGAATCATTTTCGCATTTCTCAAACTTATTTAGCATCTTTTTCATTGTGTTTGAGGAAAGCATACAACTGATCAAAATTCACACTGTGAAGATCTCTTGCTTGTTTAGCTGTTGTGACAAACCTACTCCACTTAGGTTGAAGATGATTCACAAACTTCGTGTTGATTTGCATGTTTGACATAGACATAGGAATCATTTTCATGTCATTGATTAGTTTATCATATCTCATATACTATGAGTGAATTGATTCTACAGGCTCAAATGTGAATTTATCAAATTCATCATATAGCATTGACTCATGTTCTTGCTTGGTCATCTCTGTGCCTTCCATAAGTTCTTTGATGCGATCTCATATTTCCTTTGCAGTCTTATAGTAGTTGATGAGAGTGTAGATGTTAACTGGTAATCCAAGAAGAAATATATTGACAGCTTTGATGTTACTGTCGTATCGTAACTTCTCTTGTGTAGAAAGGTCTTCAACTTTTTGAGGACGACGGATGTCGGTAACGCCATATGTGTCTCTAGCAGTAATTTCTGGTTTGAATTGAAAAGGACCGTTGTTGATTGAGTTTTTAACATTTCACCATTCTCTTTGCCTCAGATATATATAATAATCTGGGTCTTCCAGCTATCATACATGCCTTTCTCTAGCATCAGGGACGGTTTTCAGAACCTGCAGGATTTATGTTTTCTGCCATTGTACCATTGTGAATTTGATTGTGTAGTCTTCGTATGAATTGATATTAATGATCGTTTTGACAAGAATAAGTGTTGCTTTTGTGAAAGTTTTGTTCAAAGGTTGTATTTTTAATGCGACCGAGTAAAAAGATTGTAACTTTATCAATATAGTTTATTTAAAAACCTTAAAGTTTAAACATTTATACTTAAATAAACCCTAATTTTACCTTAACCACTTAATTAATATCCACTAACTTACAAAAATCACCTTTTTCACAATAATTATCCACTAAAAAACCATAATCCACTTTATTATTAAAATAGTGTAGATCCCAGTCTGAATAGATCTTTCTAGCCTGTTAAGGGTGGTAGCCAATCTGGATAGATCCAAACTAACTACAAGAGAAACAATGACTATGAACAATATAAGCTATGTGGAAACTAACTTATATTGATAAGAAGAATAATAAATAAAACAGAACTTTGATTACTATTAATCTGCTAGGTTACAGATTACTAACTATGAATATTTGTAAAACTTGTATATGAAACTAAATCTAACTAGTGCCGTAGGGTTCCTTTTATACACCAAGAAAACCCTAATAAGCTTACAAAACGCGTTAAGTGATCATGCATATCTATTCCTTATCTATCTTATGCATATCACTTAAGCAATACTGACTAACATTACTAATATACAACTAGCATTACTAACTATAAATGGCAGTACTAACAATGTACTGGCGGTACTAACTAACTATCATCAGTACTAAGTGTAGAAGCTCTAAATCCTAACAAATAGTAAAAACCTTTTTAACCCTAAATCCAAAACCCTAATTTATAAAAACTAAGGTTTAGTTTTAACACTTAGTCTTGGTCCGGGTTTGGAGGGTGGATCGAATAAGGATGGATGGTTGTAGGAAGGGAGGCGATGGTGAAGTGGTGGTTCGGTTGAAGGAGGGTGGCCGGCTAGGTGGTTCGGTTGTGAAGGATCGGCTGCCTAGGGTCGATTGTAACTGATCCTAGGTGGTTTGGTTGGGGTATTTTCCGGTGATGGTTCCTAGATGTTTTCAGTTATGTTTCTTGCTTAAAGGTTGAATCTTTTTGCAAGAAAACCACAAAAGTATGAAACTTTTTGCAAATTTTGAAACTTTATGCACGAAACCACAAAAGACTTTGTACTCAACGTGGATTACACGTTTTTGAGTGATTTTTGCAAAGTAAATTACAAAAGATCTAGACTTTATCTTCGGAAAACTCTAAAAAGTACAACTTTCTTCAAATTTAAGGCTTTGTATTCAAGAATTTGTCTTTATAGTCTTCAAATTCTTCAAAAGCACATAAAAAATGATAACTTTCTTCATGAAAAGCACTTCAAATCATCCCATGGTGATTGATACCAATTGATACGATAACAATTGCATACAAAATACTACACTATTTTAAAGAGAGAGAGAGACGTGAGTAACGAGGAGGAGAGGAGAGGAAACTAGAAATATTAGATTAGAGAGAGAGAGCGATAAAGAAATCACTAACCGAATTCCTTTCCTAAGCCCTCTTATTATAGTAAGGAATGAGGGACTTGGAAGCTATTAGGGTATATTACTTATTACAACATAGTCCTTCCTTATTTGCACTAATTAATCTCTAGACTATTAATACTAGGTAAATGGCTATGTAATCAATACTTTTCTATGTTTCTAATAGAACCCTATTACATTACGTGTATTAAGGATGGTCCTTTCCAACCTAAGACTGCCAAAGGTGCAAACAAACCTGAATCACAATGGTCAAATAATGAGATGAGGGTGGCCAATCAAGACTAACGCCTTAAAAGCGTTATTATAGTATGCCTACCTAATGATATAATAGAGTAAGCCATTAGTTGTGAGACAACTATAGATACTTAGACTTACTTGGTTCACAACTTTGAACGCCCCTCAAATACCAAAGAAAATAGGATCATGGATCTAAAACTTGAGTATAATACCTTCATAGCCAAACCCTCTGAAAGTCTCTCTCAAACCTATACTTGTTATAAGACTTTGTTCAATGAGCTTTCAAATGATGGTGTAAAATTGTCTAAACGTGAAATTAATGTTGGTTTTGTGAACAGTCTCCCTGAGAAGTGGCTAAGCTTCTCACAGGGGTTGAGAAATGTAAAATCTGACATATTTCTAGGTAAATATCTAACTATTAACTTGAAATATTTTACTTTGAATGTATACATAATTGATTTAACCTATAATATGGAAGTCATCCCACGTACTATGGAAAACGCTTTGAACGCACAACGAATTTAGACTAAGTTTAGTCTACTCATAACAAGTACATTGTCATACTCATGAATATATTTTATAAGTCATATGCATTTAATTTTATAACTTTTACGTAAATCATATACACTTGTATGGTTTTGCATGCATGCATACACAAATTACCCAACACTTCACGACCTTTTATATAATTACATAACTACACCTTACACTTACAAAATCAACACAAAATACCCTCCCTAAACCTTCTAGAAATTAGTTCTAAGAGTAGGAATGCAACCAAATACTCTCTAGACTTGAAAAACACCAACTTCCTTTTCTTATTATGCACAAATCTCCATTTGATATTCAAAGTCAAGCTTGCTCTTGTCCCTATCCCCCTTGGCCGGTTTCAAACACCCACCACAAGGCTCTAAAAACCCTTTAAGTTGAAAGTTAGACACCAACATGTGAGTCCTAAAGTTATAGTCAAACATACCACAATTAGGTTATAAAAGAAAGGTGTTAGCTAGTCTTTTCTTCACATTCAAAACTCATACTATCTTTTCCTTTCTCTCCCTTACTTGCATGGCAGAAACAAGGCACAAGAACAAGGCTTTAAATATTTAGATTCAGGTTTACAAGAATATTTACGAGTTTAATTTGGAAGCTAGGGTTTGGAAGGGTAAAAACTAAGTTTTCTTAATGATCTTCGGTTAGTTTGTGTCCATTTGAGCTCCAATCATCATCATTCATTGTAAGTATCATATTTTCATACATTCTAAACATACCATACATGATTTATATCAGCTAGGTATGCCTATGTAAAAGAGAATTTCTTGTAAACTTATTTTGCAAAACCCTAAACTAGTGCAGTTTTTCGTATCGCCTTGTGTGCTCGTAATGGCAACTCTAGATTAATCTTTTGGAAAATTTATTTTCATAGCCTTTTAATATAGTGTGTCTGCTAAGTTTTTTGGAGATTTCTAAAAAGATTTAGATTCGTTTATATTTCTGAATGATTTTTGCAAGATTAGTGGTACAGTTTTGAGTTATGAACTTTGGACATATTTATGAGAACCTTAAGAGTAGTTTGGGTAATTGAGCCTTTTGAACCTTTTTTATATAAGACTTTAACTTAAATTCATCGAGTTGAATCAACTCGAGAGGATAAACATTGAGTGAGTTATGGCCAAAACAAAACCGGTAAATGTTTATGTTTCGCAAACAACAAGACATTCTTGTCTTGTAAGGTACATATGGACCCTTTAAAATTTGATTCACTTTATGAGGCTTATATTTTTGGAAAGATAACTCAAAAACCTTTAACCTAGTCTTTTGAAATGCCTTATTTCAGTAGAAAATGAGTAAGATACAGCCTCGTGAAGTTAAGAAAGCACTTGTTTCGGCAACTATAACTTGTTTTTAAAGTATAGTTTGAACTTGAAAAACCTTAGACACAAGTATAAATGGGTGATAAAAATAATTATAAAACTCATATACATTTGGACATTTGGTATACTTTATATTGTAAACCAAAGTGCCTTGTTATTAAATTAGGTCATGGTTAGGACTTGAGCTTCTTTGAACATACATTATTTCTCGATTGTACTACTTGACTTGAGATGAGTTTCATTGCCCCACTTTTACTTGGTTTATACTTTTTTTGAAACACTTGAGGTGAGATACATTGCTTGCTTTTACTTATGGGCACAAGTGCATTTTAAACTATTACGGATTAGCCTAATAGTGACCTTCACCTCTGCAGTTATAACATTGATCGCCTTGGGTGGATTAGCATTATAATCTCCAACTGTCTTCACCACTGTCGTTGTTATCATTGCTTTACCCTTCCTAATATTACCAGCATAGCCCTAAGTCTATCGTCCTTGCACATGTTGCACTATTACTCTACCATCCTAAATATTGGCTTGGGTTCTTGGATTAGACGAGGTTCTGAGTTGGTTGTTGGTAGATGGATATCTTGAGGTGGAAGCTTTGTTGAGAAACATCATATCCTTGTTGAGACTAGCTATTGGATCATGAGTTGGTAGAAAAGTTGGTATTACAAACCCTAAGTTTGGTGATGTTGGTCTTGCATGTGATTGTTGATGAACAACAGGTGGCTCATAGGTTTGTTGTAGATGATAAGGTTGTTGTTGAGGAGCAACTGACACTTGTGGATTGTACTGTGATGGATGACTTGCATAAGATGGTGGTGGATCATAAGCGTTTGTAACTAATGTAAGTGGATCATGAAATCTAGCTCTCATAACTCAAACTTCACTTGCATCAGCTTTGTTCTCCTTGAGATATGCATACAATTGATCAAAAATAACTTCATGAATATTTATAGCTTGCTTAACCCCTGTTACAAACCTACTCTATTATGGCCGAAGATGGTTTATAAAGTTGGTATTGACTTGATGCTTAGTCATATTAAGTCCAATGACATCAATATCATTCATTTGCCTTGCAAATCTCATATAATATGATTGGACTGTCTCTCCTTTCACTGATGTGAATCTATCAAACTCATCTGCTAACTTTGATTCTCTTTCTTGCTTAGTCAGCTATGTCCCTTTCATAAGCTCCTTAAGCCTATACCAGATGTCATATGCCTTTGTCTTATGATTTAAAAGAGTGTAGATATCATTGGGTAAACCTTGAAGAATAATTTTGGCAGCCTTAATGTCACATCCTATTCTGGTCTTTTCTTTAGGAGTCAGATCAGCCAAAGTTTGCATTCGCTTTTTTGCTACTCTTCGAGTTTCCTCGTTTGTTGGAATAGTAATATCTATGAATTGAAATGGAACTAAAAAGATTAAGTCTAACAACATTTGACCATTCTCCCTTCCCTTAATGTATAGTAGCATATGACTCTGCCATGTATCATAACCTCCTTTCTCAAGCATAAGTGGACGGTTTTCAGAATCAACAGCAAGAACGCTTTCAGTTAATGTTGACATGATGATTTGATGTTTGTGTGAAATGATATATGGATCTTTTTGATGATTGGGAAGTGTTGTGTGGTTTTGTATTGATGTTGTTGAAGTGATTAAGTGATTTTGTGTTTTAAACAAAGTGAATTAGGTTTTCAGAATCTGAACTCGCATGTATTGAAATCTGAACTCGCATGAAATTTGAATACTAAACTCGCATAAATCTGAATCCAAACTCGCATGAATTGAATTATCATAAACCTTAACAAGCTAGTATTTTAAAATCGCAGGAATTGAAATCGCATAAACCTTAACTCATTTTAAAATCGCATGTATTACAAACTCACTTAAGTCTTGTGTTTGCTTGATTTCAAATTTGCATAAAAATAGTTTTGGTACTCGCTAGTTTCCAAACTCACATGATTTGAAAATCCTTTAAACTCATATAATTTTCAAAAAACTTTTAACATGAAAAACTTATAAAACACAACTTCTAATGTTTGATTCTCATTTCTTTGCAAATCTAAGTCATATATTACTAGTTCTTTAATAAAAATCCAAACTTTATGGTTTTTAAACTCAAAAATTTAAGTTTTAATGTATTTTGTGGCTTAGAACTCGCATAAAATAAAATGTGTAACTTTTAAACTTAAAACACACATAAAACACCACTAAATCATCCTATGACTCTTGATACTAATTGTAGAATATACATATATGATATCAAAACACAAGTATGGTTTAGGTTCGAGATAGATGGGTGGAAACTTTAAGAGAGAGAGAGAAATACATAGCCAAGGAAGATTTAATTAAGTTATACATGGAATAGGTCAAACGGATCCTACCATACTTCAAATTTTTTTCAATCACCCAAGTACCCAAGGGAATGAACAAAAGAGTAGATGCCTTGATCAACTCGTTGCGCTCACTTTTGAGCATCCAGCAAAGGAAATATAGATGGAAGTCATCAAAGAAAAATCTATCTTACAACCTGCAGAAGTTGCCTAGGCTAAAACAGAGGTCTCGTGGACGACACATGTCTATAACTTCTTAGCATAGGGTACCCATCTACGTGAGAAGATAGAATTACAAGTAATTAGGCGAATAGTTAAATGTACACTCTCGTCGATAACTTTTCATAACAAAAAGCATTCATGGGACCTCTAATCACATGCGAAGATTGGGTCTATCCTCTACACCCTGATAAGCTTAATAATAGATAAGCAGCCATTCTAGGCCACAAACTGCCTAGGAATGACCTAATGATATCTACAATTCAGTGGATGCATGTAAAACTGCTCAGTAAATGTGGGAACGAATTAAAAGGTTTATATATGGTTCTGACGTTACTAATCACGTAAGATACTCACGACTCATGGATGAGTTTGATAAATTTGCAGTAAAGGAAGATGAATCGCTAGAATATGTGTATGAAAGATTAACAATGCTTGTGAATATTATGGATCGTAATAATGTTCGTCCTATTCTAGTGTCAATCAAAACCAAGTTTCTCAATTGCTTGCAACTTGAGTGGAGCAAATATGTTACCATGGTTCGTCACAACCAAACAGGAGATACAGTTTCATATGATCAGTTGTATGATTCCTTAGTACAATTCGAACCACATGTTCAAGCATCCAAAGCAAAGAGAGCTGCCAAGAATCATGATCCATTAGCCCTAATTGCTCATTCAAATGCTTCTCCGTCACATTATCATGCAAGTTCTTCTTATTCACATTCACCACAACCATACTATGTCACACATCCTTCATTAGTTGTTGATTATGAAGAATATTATCAAGGAGAGTTACAAGGGGATTCTCAAAAAGACAAGCTTACAACAGCAATGATGTTATTAGATCGAGCAATCACCCAGAAGTTCTCTACACCTACCAATAATCGTCTTCGTACTTCATCAAACATAAGAAATCAAGCTGTGATTCAGGATGGTAGAGTTGACATACAAACCAAGAATGCAAGATATGGTGGAAATGGTAACAGGAATGCAGGGAGACAAAATAGGAATCAAGCATTTAATGCAGGAATGGGAATGATGAAAGTAATCAGATTGTTCAGCGTGTTCCACGAACTGAGTCAAATCCGAGAAAGGTAAATGTTCAGTGTTATAACTGCAATGAAAAAGGCCACTATGCTCGTGATTGTCAAAAACCAAGAGTTTGTGATGCAAAGTATTTCAGAGAACAAATGTTGTTAGCCATGAAAGATGAAGCTGGAAGCAACATCAAGGACGAAGAAAATGATTTCATGCTTGATAATTCTTATGGATATGAAACATTGGAAGAGCTAACTGCTGTAGTAATCATGATGGTACGAATTCAACCAGCTGATGACAACGCTGTGACTGAGCCAAACTATGATGCAAAGGCTGTTAGTGAGGTAAATGCTGCACAGAAGGTTCATGACAAGAGAATCATGTGAAATGCAAAACTATTATTCACACATCTAATGATGATCAAATTGATTCTAATATCATATTTGATGATCCATATGTGGAAAATAATGGTGGCACATCTGAACATGATTCAAATGCTCATGATGAATATCATGATATTCAAATTTTGGCATATAATGTTCAAAGAGAAGCTGAAAATAAAAAATGATTAAATAATGAGCTTAAAAAGCAAAAAGAGTTGCTACAAAAGGAGCTTGAGACGTGTCAGAAACGGGTCAAAACATTTAAGCAAAAAATGATTCAATGTTCAAAATATAAATAAACACGTGAAGAGTTAGAACGTGAAATATGTGTTGATAAGGACACCATTAAGAGAATTTTGAAAGAAAAAGATAAAATTGAAAGTGATTTTTTCAAATTGAAAATGAAAAGATTATAATTCAACATGAAACTCAGTTAGCTAAAAAGGCTTTCAAAAAACGAGAAAATCGATATCTTGAAGATATTGTTGATCTCGAGGAGAAACTGAGTTCTCATGATTGAATTGTTTATAAAATGGGTCAATCAATGCAAACCATTCACATGCTTGGAAAGACACCTAATAAAGTTTATGATCCTTTTCTCAAGGCTGGGTTGGGTTATCAAAATCCCTAACATCTCAAGAAAGCCATTACAGCATAACCAAAAATGTATCATGGTGAAATGCTTTAAAGTACTAAATTAAAGATTGATTCACCTGATTCTGAGGAAACTTTAGAGGACGCGGAAGATAGTCGATTAAAAATAAGAAACAAAATGGTTCAACTGGATTATGGAAAACTAAATGCTCCTTATGAAACATTTGTTCCTCAAAAAAACCTTCTGTTGAACAAACATATTTTTTATTTCCTTCTACTTCTAATAAATGTTCTGAGTCAAATGAAGTAATGTCGGATTTACAAATTCCAAAAATGCCAAAAGAGAGCAAATTGTTAAAAATGTTTGAAAAAATGGGTTTAGCAATTAACGAATTAAGGGATCGAATTGATGTCACTTTTTTAGAAGATAGAAAAAGGAGATAGATGTCTGACAGTCAAAATTCTTTTAGAGAGTTTTATAAAGCTGATGTAATTCCGATGCCAGTATCTTTGTCAAAGACTTTGAAAGAACTTCAACAAGAACTCATTGAAGAAGTACAGGAAATGTTAAATATTTTTGAATCAACGAAACAGAAGTTGAAGAAAAATCTCCAAAAGAAAATATTTTTTAAAACGAAATCGATCGACTATTGGAAGTATCCTTGACAAGAGAAATTCGAGATTGTGTGTTGATTTTTGTTGAAGAGAAGAAAATTAAGTTGTTAAAAAATGAGATTGAGAAAAATTCAAGTGACTTTAAAGATATCCAAGCCCATTTACTCAAAAGAATCAAAATTCTCAAAAATGATTTTAAAAGATCACAAGCTCAAAGTATTGATTTTAAACTTAAACTACAACATCAAAAAGAGAAAATGGCTTGTGACGTCTCTTGGAAGTCAAGATTGTCAATGTTGAATGATGAGAATGTGTTGCTAAGAACTCAAGTTGATTCTGTTGTTCAAGAAGAGAAAATATCAAACTTGAATATCAAAAGCTTTTTAATTCAATAAAAGCAACATGGACTCAACATCAACATAAGGTTGATGAGTTAATTGAACATGTTAATCAAAATACATATGCTTATGGTGATGTGAGTTCTCAAAATCAATATCTTTTGATGACAATGTCTGAACTCAAGAATAAGCTTAAAACCATTGAAAAGGGGAAGAATATGAACACTAAGTTTGACAAATCTAAGACCTTAGGAAAACCTCTCTGTGTAACACCATTAAATACAAGCACAGCAGTCAAGGCTAAGAAAATGTCAAACACTAAGGTCAATGCAGATAGGTCAAAACCAGTCACTTTACATTCTAGACCAAAAAATGAGCAAAGTCAAAAACAGAGTGCGAATGTAATCGCAAGAGGAATGTATAGAATCACAAAAACAGAGAAACACACATTGGTTTCTAAAACTAACATGAATGTTTCTAATTCCACAAGAGTAGAGAGTTCTAATAGTGTTAGAAGACCAACGTCTAAGGATACTAAATCGAAGAATAGAGTCTTGAAGAACACTAATGATAAGAGCTCATCTATATATGTTCGAAAGGTGTCAAGTAGTGTTAGTATAGATTCTAATAAGCATGAAATAATAAATTTGATTGTATGTCAATCAAACGTAAGTGTATTAAATACCAAGACTGTAGATGCTGTTAATGACGGTTCAAATATTGTTTCTGTTTCTTAAGGTAAAGATGTGTTTATGCTTTCTCATGAAAAATGTGTTGCTCGTTATGCTTTGTCTAGAGATTCTAGGGTAAAAAGAGCCTTATTCACTACCCCCGTAGCAGCAAAATCTAAGAATTTAGAAACTACTTTTGTAGTTGCGAAATCTAGATTAAGTGTTGCTAAAACCCCAACAGCAACAGATAAGGTCTCTAGTGCGTTCTCACTATCCCCTTATTCTAGTCAAAGTATGACACTTAGCAATTACATAAAAAGCAAAATTGCAACAAGCCAAAAGTGGCAGAAATGGTTTGAATATCAATAATGTTTTAATTGGTCACCCAAAAGCAAAACTGATTAATTACCATCTAGTGTGTCAAAGAGTAGTGTAACATTTCTCATTTTCGTGTCATTGTACGACTATGTTAATGATCACTACTTATTTTAGTCCGATACGCGTTTACTTTGAAAAATGATTTTTAAACTTAGAAAAGTCTAAAGTAACTTAAAAACTCAGAAAATTATTTTTAACTATTTTTAAAATTAAAATCCTATTTTTAAAATTAAAATTAAAAGCTCAAAAATGAAATTTAAAATCTAAAAATGATTTTTCTAAATGTAAACCTAAAAGTATTTATTCTAATACTAAAAATTATTTTTTCATATTTTTCTGAAACTTTTTTTCTATTTTTTATGATTTTTCGAAAATTAAAACCTTAGAAAAATGATTAAAAATAATCTACTAAATGGAAAAATGCCAAAAATTCAGGGAAAATCTAAAAAGTTATAAATATACAAAGTGAAAGAATAAGAAGAAAGCTTCACAGCTAAACAATAAGCCAGAAAAAGCTAATATAAGGCTACGGCTTTAATGAAAAAAAGGAAAGATAGACAAGTATCAGAATAAATGGGAGGAGAAGTGAAGATGACTAGTTAGCATATAGGTTAACACGTTGGGTTTGTGTGTTTGAGGTCACGGGTTCAAGGTTGGCAGACACCCCTTTTTGCACTTTTTTTTATTTTTTTTACTTTTAACAAAAACTAAAAGTTGGAATTTATAAATGACACAATTTTAAGCACTTTTAATGAAAAATGTATAAGCTAAAAATGAGAAATAAGCTCTCTAAGAGCATATGAGATCACTGTTCACAGAAAGTGAGCTTTTGAGCTCACTTTAGCTTGATTGGACTTATAAGCTTGCACAAGCTTTAATATAAGCTTATTTTTTAAAGCAAAAGCTATTCTAAATAGCTTATGATGACTACTATCTAATTTTAATAAGCCACTTAACCTAAGAACAATAAAAGCTAATTTTATTTAAAGATAAAAACAGCATACTCAATAATGAACTTACAAAGCTTAAAATCAAGTTAAGCACAAAAGCTTAATAATCAAAGACAGAAGCTAAGCTTATAAAGAATAAACTTAGTTAGAACGTTGGGACTACTTATATACTAATTAATTCCAATAATAAAAACAAACCTATAAGCTAAAAAATTCTAAAGTTAAAAGGCTAAACTAGTTACTTCTGTTTTTGGTCTTTTTGGATTTTAAATGACATTTTAAGCTAAAATGGACTAAGTAATTAAGCTAAAAACTAAAAATCAAGGCCAATACTATATTAAGCTACATCTAATCTAAAAGTAAACTGACTTTTAGAACCTAAAACATAAGATTACAGACGAAATGAAACCAAAAAGGGCGCAGTGGTAAACTATGGTTACCACTTGCTTATGCAAATGGCAAAGCACAAAGCTCAATTGCAATCTGTCCAATGAGGAAGTCCTGGCACTTACACACTCTATTGATGTGATATGAAAGTCAAGTTGAACACAAACCAAAGCCTACAAGGGCTTTGAGTTAATTTTTAGCAAGTAAATACAGTAAAAAATTACCCTGGTGCTGAATCACAAATTATAAGCCTCAAAATAATTATAAGTTTAAACTAATGATTAAAACCTACTCAAATCCTTAACAAATATGATAAACTAACTATCCAAAATTAAAGCTTAAGATAATTTTGACTTTTTAAGGTCAAATAAGCTTATTCCAAACACTCATTATGCTATGACAGATTTTAGTTAACTTATTGAAAACTAAATCCAGCTATTAAAACCTTACAACCAGACATTAAATAGCTTAAAACTATCATAGCAAACATAAATCTACAACTTCTAAGCTGAAATCAAAGGTCTACAAACTAATCTAACTATATTTTTGGTTTGTATGGCTTTTAAAGACAAATAATGAAAAACTTAACTCTAAACTATTTTAGCTAAAAAACAGATAAGAAAATATGAATAATAAGCACAAATTAACTAAGATAAGCATAAATAAGCACTGGATTATCAAATAAGCACAACTAATTAGCAAGTAAGCAAGCCTTTAATCTAGTAACTCGAACAATGAAATTAAATGAAGACTTACAAGGGTGCTTCAGCTAAACAGAAGCATTATTTCAATAAGGCAGCTCAAGCACTTAGCTTCCTAGTGGATAATCTAGAAAAAGTCCATGGGAGCTCTTTCTCTCTCTGTTTGTGTAAACAAAGCTAAGCTCCCCATCCATAATCTTATAAACCATTTAGCCCGAAGAAGATAACTGATTTTAGTTTTTTAAGTGTGATTAATGGCTTAAATTTAGCTCTATTCAAGCTTATAATATTTGCCAAGAGCTTGTTAGATTCTTGTGAGAATCTTGATTGTGGCTTTAATGAAATAGTAAAAAAGACATTGGACAGATTAAGAGCTTATTAGTAGATAAAAACATATGAAAACTAAAAAGAAGATTTTTATTAAACACTTAAAAATGGATAACAATGGCTTTAGAATGAAAGTAACAATAACCTAAAAGGTGTTACATTTAAAAGCTAAAATTACAAACTACTTTTATACTTAAAGAAAAAAATACAGGAAAAAGATGATCCTCGTGTGTGTGAGCTGAGGCCAACAATTTATACTCTCTCACAACGAGAAGGCAAAGCAATCCTTCCCCTTCTTTAGTACGCTCCTCTGCACCTTCACCCTTAGATCCTCTCAATCATTGTAGAGTTAATTTTGGCCATTGGATCATCTTGGGATCACACGGATTGCCAGCTTGGCAACCCGTGTTAAGACTCCTTGTGCTTTCTCTGAATGAGTCAAGTGTAAGAATCATCATTTCTTGTGCTTCTTTGCCTTAGTCGTGATCCTCTCTTAGTGGGTTTAGCCAATAGGATACGAGGAATGATGCAATCATTTTGCCATGTCATTAATTAATACTTGAATAGTCCTTTCTGCCCCTTAATTGAGCTTTGCCCTTTGTTTTACCCTTTGGTTAATTGTAGGAGACGATGAACAGTAAACTAATCATTGGCGCCTTTTTATAACTGAAAACGGGTAAAAGAGATTTAAACTTTGGGGATATGGCAAAGTAAGTCCTTGCACATTGGTTTTAGAAGTTTAAGGGTTTTAAACATTTTCCAAAATATGGAAAATTGCCCCTGGACTAGTTTATAAAAGGTTTAGGGCCCATTTATGAAATTTTAGGGCCCCTGGACTTAGTTATAAAAGGTTTTGGGCCGGGTATGGGCTTTGGATCCGGATGAGGTTTTAAGGTTTAGGGCCCATTTATGAAATTTTACAAACTTGAAGGACTAGATTTGTAATTTTTGAATTTTTTGTCTTCTAATGTTGACTTTGACTGACTTTTTGACTTTGGCTTGATTTCCTTTCCCTGGCTTGTTTTGTGCTCTTCCGTTCCTCGTGTACGTGTTTACCCGTTTTTTGACGGTTTTCTAGGATTTTTGTCTATGCCTTACCTCACCACACAAAACCACACAAAAACAAGTATAATCTATATTGATATTCTTTATATTTATTTTTTTTACTTGGTGGGTTGGATTGTGTTGA
This sequence comes from Tanacetum coccineum, assembly GCA_026074375.1. Taxonomy (NCBI): domain Eukaryota; kingdom Viridiplantae; phylum Streptophyta; class Magnoliopsida; order Asterales; family Asteraceae; genus Tanacetum; species Tanacetum coccineum. Next base: position 25,181 of record BQNB010010006.1, read on the forward strand.
TGTGTGGGGGGTCTATTTTAAAGTGTGTTTTTGTCATTTAAGGTCATTTTTGGTGTTAACGGATATGTGTATTTTACACTTATCAAAATTCCCCAAACTAAACGATTGCGTGTCCTCTTATAAACACAATATTGATATTCCTAATACCAAATACCCGAAAGCTTCCCAAAACTAAACCTTTTGAAAATAGCAAAGATTTTTGTTGAGAAGCTAAGAGATCACAAGTTATAAAACACCCGATATTGTCTTTGTAAGCGGCTATTTCTTAGAATTTTTTTATATGATTTTTCTTGATAAGATGACTCCAATGCAAATCCCAACTTTTTGTGCTTTCTTCATTTGCCACCGTGTCATTCCTTTGTGGGAATAGACCAATGAGGTGAGTTTGTCACGTCTAACTCTGCCCATGTGTACTTGAGTACTTGAATTACCTTCTTTAACCCTTAATTTAGCTTTGCCCTTTGTTTTGACCCTTTGGTGAATTGGGGGAGACAATGAACAGTAAAACTATTCTTGGCGCCCTTTTTAACTAAAAACGGGTAAAAGGATTTTAAACTTTGGGTTTATGTCAAAACTAGTCCCTCTCTTTGGTTTTATAAAAGCCATAACTTTTATCTTTGGCAGGAATGGTCCCTGTGGTTTAATAAAAGGGTTATGGTTTAGGGTTTTGGGCCGGGTATGGGAGTTAGGGATGATGGGCCCATTTAGACTTCAAGGACCATTTGTGTAAATTTATAAAACTTAAAGGACTAGATTTGTAACTTTGGATTATTGTCTTCTAGTGTTGACTTTGACTGTTTGACTTGAGTTGACCAAGGTTTGACCATTGGTTGACTTTTTTGACTTTGGCTTTTTAATTCCCAGCTTCTTTTGTGCTTTTCCGTTCCTCGTGTCCGTGTTTGCCCATTTTTGATCATTTTCATGTGATTTTTGTCTTATCCGTACCTACATACACACAAACACAAAACAAGCATATTTTTGCCATTTTCATTGTGTTTTTGGTCATTTAGGGCTATTTTTGGTATAAATTGATATGTGTATTTCACACATATCAAAATTCCCCAAACTAAACGATTGTGTGTCCTCACGCAATATTACATGCCTTATAACCAAATACCTTGAAACTTTCCCAAACTAAACCTTTGAAAAGTAGCAAAGATTTTTGTTGAGAGAGCTAAGAGATCACAAGTTATAAAACACCCGATTTCCCATTTTCAAAGCTTTTTCTTTTTTTATGATTTTTCTTACTAATTAACTACCTAACTACAACTTATTCTTGTGTTGATATAATGTATTTTTTCATCACCTTGGTGGTAACTTTTAGGATCATGGAACAAAAAGCACGATTAAGTGTCTTAAAAGATAAATTCGTCATCCCTGATTTTTCACTTTTCCCATACTAAGCTTAAAAATAAGATCACCGTTAAGTACGAGCTAAGATGCTAAGACTACTTATAATTACAACTTGTGAATTTCTCTTCCCGACATAAATCATATATTTAAGTGTGTGTGCTCAAATTAATTTAAACCATTAAATCCACATATTTAGATAGTTGAAATCCGACCAAGCTTTACACATGGGCCTTTTGGGCTAATATGTTAATCACTTAGTAAGATCACAACTCAAAGCAAACAAAAACCTCCTTAGCTAAGACATCGTTGGTTCACTTGCCCCATAAATGACTTTCTTCTCTAGCATCCCACCGTCATCGGGTAAGTGCTAAGGTTTTTGAGACCCCATCCGGAGAATAATAATCGAAACGCATGAACTTTCGATGAAAAAGCCTTGTAGACTTTTGCAAACGTTGGTTCAAAAGAATACTTTGGTTTTAGAGAATGAAACTTTTACTATTTATTTTCTAACTTGCAACATTATTATTACTATTTACATTATTAGGCTAGGAACCGGTATCACTTTTCTTTCGACGACACATCGGCCACGCCTCCGACAAGAGCTCGTGTACTTATTATGATACCAACCCTAAATATACATCCTCCACCCTTTCTTTCGATGTCACATCGGGAGCGAACCGACAAATGCCCATGTACTTTATTGCGATGGAGTTTGTATATTAATTATTAATACTAAGGATTTATAACTTGCATCCTTTTTATTCACCAACTATTTTTTTTACTACATTTTTACAACACAATTATTTTTGCAAATAGAAAAATTTCGTTTTAGAAAACCAAAGTATAAACTTGAACTAAAATTCTTATTTACAAATGATGTTGACTTCATCGATAAAACTTTTTCTCTAAATATGTTGATTAAACTTTTAAGAGTAAAACTCTAATTTGTAAAATTAAAGAGAACACGTATAATTAATCATTTTAAGAACTTCGGGGAAGAAAAACCACAAGTTGACATTGTTTAAGTTTTCTAAATAGACCTTGTTTAGCATCCTAATTCGTAATCAACACTATCATTTCTTACTCTTTGCAATTTAAAATCTCCAATAAAGAGATTCGCAAATACTTAGCCTATATAAAATCAAACTCGGCATATTTAAAATCTACTTGAGATTAGCACAAGTCTTCATTTACTAATGATTTCAAGTCTAGCATGTTTAAAGTCTACATGAGACTAGCACAAACTATCATCATTAATTGTTAAGGGAAAAAGCTAGAACTCTACACGTTCGATCGGGTCAAAAATTACTTTTTATTCTTACCAACGGAAAACCTACATTCATGTCTTAACACTTATTTTTTTTATCAACTACTAATATATATTTTTCATTTTTTCATTTTTTCCTACAAATAAAAACTTAAAAATTTTAAAATTTTTGCTATTTTTGTGGGAAAACGGGTACGTGAGAACAAAACAATAAACAGGTAGCATCAAATCGATAGATTCCCTCCCTAAACTAAAACGAAACATTGTCCTCAATGTTTAAGTCGGGTTCTACGTAAATCTAAGCCGTTTATGAATTATGCAATGATAAACGTGAATCGATAAGCTGAAAGGATATCGGATCTCCTCAAACTAATTTCAAACAAAGGATAGGAAGCTCAAGTGAACCGGGACACAACACAGAACACGATAGTCTTCAGAAATTGTTGGTTCAATCCTACAACAAACAACAAACACAAATAACGGAAGAAGCTAGCTTCAACACATCACAACACATTTGTTAGAAAATATAAAGAAGAAAGAAAAGGATAAGCATGGGGTGAACTCCCACGAAGCGGCTTGTTTTTGTTCACCGAGTCGCAAGCTCGACTCGATCCCTGAATTCATTCGTCCTTAGGGAGAGCAAATGGAACTGGCTTAAAAAAATGAAAAGTAGATATGCCAGGGTCAAAAATGGTGTCTTCACTCTCGAAGGAGAGAAATGAACAAAGAAAGATAATGAAGGTCAAATCTAAAACAAAGGTGGGAAGGGTGGGTAAAATATCGGCCATAAAATCATGAGGCTTAGAAACACCCTTAAACACTTTGGTTATCAAAACACCCGCTTTGGGTTCAAGACATTTCTCAACATCCGGTGGTTCCGGCGGAGGACGAGGGATTGACGGATCATCTTGATGGTCATTGTTAGGTAACTCAATATCTTCATCTTCAGAATCATCATTCTCAACACCTGGTGGAATTAAATCATATGGAACAAGGAAAATATCCATCTCTTCTTGAACGGGTTCGCTATCCTCAACAAGAATAGGAGATACAGGAAGAGACTCGATATTTGAACTTTGATTAGCATGAACATTTTCCTATGACCAGGAAGTTGAAATCTCACAAAGCAAAGTCATACGACTAAGATAATCCTCATGTTCACGATCATTCCTTGAAGGAAGTGTCAAAAGTTCACCGGCGAACTCATGGTGAAGAGGATCACTCCTTGGAGAAAAAGTAATCGAAGATTCATTTTGTTCTGGTTCATGATCGGAAATCACTTCGGGAGCGAGATTATGGGTAGTATCATCACTAAGCAGATTATCAAGAAAAGTTACGTCTCCTTCTGAATCGAAATAACCTTCCTCAAAATTAGAAGAAACTTCCATGGCTAGAAAAGCATCGATCTCATCAATATCGTCTTCTGGAGCGAAACACTCATCCTTATTGGACAAAGGTGTGTTAAGTAAAACTGGCTCATCGGAATCTGAAACATTGGAGTTCTTGTTTTCAACATCTACATCCATCTCGTTAAAGAGAGGATTTACGTTGCTAGAGGTGAAGTTATCATCAAATTCAAAAAGAGGGTTTGAGTAAACTTGAAAATGAACATCTTTTTTAAGAAGAGTGAGTTCATCGGCGAACTCCTCAAGATTATCACTAGTCTTCACCGGAGAAGAACTAGGAGGAAGAGTATCGGAATGATTAGTGGTACTGCCACTAAATGGCTCATCTTTCGAAAAATCAATGACAGAAATAGCGTCTGCCACATGTTCGGAAAGAGATAGGGATCATCCAAAAAGTTAATGTTTATATCCTGAAAAACTTCTCTTTTGTTGGGGTTGACATTCCTTTGATAAAGAAATTCCCTCGTGGTACTTTTGCTATATCGGCAAACCTCGGTGTACTTTGATTCTTCCTGAGGAAGTTACCGTATTTCAAGTTTCAAAGGAAAAGTATCATTAATCTCCTTGGATGAAAAACATTTTCATAGGGTTTTCAAGACGGGATGAGGTGATCGACTGCTAGTTTTCAGCTACCTTGGTATCATTACTGAAACTCAAAATTCTTGAAGAAGGAAGACCAAATCTAAGCAATCTTGCTTGCGTCTTTCTTGTTGAAGAGGTATTTTTATGCGGAGTGAGTCCGTGTAAACAATACTTTTGTCATGATTAGATATGATCGAACCTTCCTCAAAAGCGTCAAACTGCATGCATCTCTTTTTCCGTTGTCTGTGTAGTTTGATTTGTTCGGTCATTGTCCTATTGCAATATGAATGGTCTAAAATGCTTCTCCATCCTTTGCCTGAACCCACATTGCATAATCACTTGCTCACACTGATTTCAAAGGTTGGTCCCATTTAGAGCAATGAGAATTGGAGTTCAGTTAACTTCTTTTTCAATGTTTGAAAGGCTAGAATGGCAATCTTCGAGAAAAATAAATGAAGGTTTTTCTCTAAGAGATGGGTCTTGGGTCGTGGATCTTTGAAAAAGTTAGATGAATTGCGGTAACAACAGCTTGCCCGAGAAAACTTCGAATTCCCTTAACGGTGGTTGGGTGAGGTAGTTAAAGAAATCACATCGATCTTAGCTTTGTCGACTTCAATTCCTTTCTTTGAGATCTTATGTCCGAGAACGATACCTTCTTTCACCATGAAATGACTTTTCCAATTAAGCTAGTTGGTGTCTTCACACCGTTTAAGCATTTTTTTCTAGATTGGTGAGGCACGTAGAAAAAGAATTTCCAAAAACCGAGAAATCATCCATGAAGACTTCCATTGTCTTTTCAATCATGTCATGGCGCATTGCATAAACCAAAAGGCATGCGGCGATAAGCAAACGTTCCGTATGGGCAAGTGAATGTGGTCTTTTCTTGGTCATTTGGATCAATTGGAATTTGGAAATAACCCGAGAAACCGTCGAGGAAACAATAGTACTCATTTCCTGCGAGTCTCTCAAGCATTTGATCCATGAACGGTAAAGGGAAATGGTCTTTTCTTGTAGCTTCGTTCAACTTACGATAATCTATGCATACTCTCCATCCTGTTACAAGTCTTGTCGGTACTAATTCGTTATCATCATTGGTTACTACGGTCATTCCTCCTTTCTTTGGTACACAGTGTACTGGGCTCACCCAAGGACTATCCGAGATTAGGTAGATCAATCCAGCGTCAAGAAGTTTTTCAACCTCTTTTTTAATGACATCATGAATCTTTGGATTAACCCTTCTCTGATGTTGGACCGCTGGTTCATAGTCATCTTCCATTAGAATTTTATGAGAACAAAATTCTGGGTTTATACCCTTAATGTCAGAGAGCTTCCAAGCAATTGCTTGCTTTCGGGATTTAAGAACCTTTATGAGAGCGGTCTTTTCATCATCGCTCAAATCTTTGGCAATTATAACAGGCAACTTGTTGTTATCTGCTAAAAATGCGTATTCGAGATGAGGTGGTAAGTCCTTAAGTTCAACCTCGGGAGGTTCATTCTTTGGTTCATAAGAAACAGCATATTCGATTGAAGACTTCTTTGGTTTAACTATTTTAAGGTCTCTTCGAATTTCTGGTAAATAATCTCCTTGGTTTGGTTGAGGAGGTAATGGATCACTATTGAGAAGTGCTTCGAGAATGAGAATGTCACCCTCGGGATCATAGTACATAGCATTAATTTCTGGTGAAGTTTGCTCGTCATCGATTGCTATAAAAGCATCGGCTTCTTCAAAAAGTAGAAAATCACTTTCCTCGAACGGAGTGAGTGTCGGAGAAGAATTTGAAACAATCGGATCGTATCCGGGAGAAGGATTGCCATATGCAACTGAGTCGGAAAAATCTAAGACTTCTTGTGAGTATTCTTCACACGTGACATCAATGAGATCGACTTTCTTCAATGATTCGAAATTGTTGTACGAAATAGAAGGAGTATCACCACATTTAAGGGTTAAAGATTGATCATCATTTCTAAGCGTTATCTCTCCTTCGTACACATCAATTAAAGCATGAGCTGTCCTAAGAACGGTCTCGTGTACTCAACGGTACTCGAGGATCGGCTATGAAATCAAGAACAACAAAGTCGGCGGGAAAGTAAAACTTCCCTACTTTGACAAAAACATTTTCGGCTACACCGGTTGGTTTGGAAATCGTTCGGTCGGCTAATTCTAACACCATTTTAGTATCATTTAGGCCCGGGAGTCCAAGGGCTTTTTTTTTCCCCCAAACTAGAAAGAGGCATGAGGATTTATGCTAGCACCTAAATCGGCTAGGGCTAAGCAATTATCAAACTCGTAGAAAAATCACATGGAATAGAAATCGACGGAGGAGTCCACCTTAGCTTTTCTGAAGCTTTTTGAGGACAACCGATACTACAAATTCTCATTCAAAGGTGTTTTGGGTTAACTCGATTAAAACTTGTCTTTGTTATTAGCATCTTTTTGACATTTGGTCAATTTTTGGAATTGAATGAGAGCATCCGCGAACTTAGCTCACAAGTGAAGATTACGGGAAAATTCCGTAAACTTGAAGCTAGGATATATCCTTTTCACGATTTCTTTTTGCATGTCTTGAGGGTAAGCACAATAGTCTTGTCTTTTGGCTTAAGAAGGCTCTTTGATTGGTTATTTTTCATGTTGTGAACTTCGGACTAATGGAGGTTGGATGTCTTCGGTGCTAGGTAGCTCCGTATCCTTTGTCACCTCGGGTTCCTTTTCCACCACCGGCGGTGGAATTGGAGGTCCGTCATATGAGGCACCACTTCGTGTGGTAATTGCCTTGGCTTCGTTCCTAGGGTTTGGAATGGTATTGCTTGGTAACGAACTTGAACTTGAAGCTTGGTTGGTGTGATAGCTTTGCATGAAACTGAGCATCATCTTCTAAAAATCATCTTGCTTCTTTTGAGAATCATTGTAAACTCTTTGAAAATCATTTTGGTTTCTTTGAAAATTATCTAACTTCATTTGCAAGTTATTCATATTCGCATCATTAGCTTTAGCATAACTTTCAAAATCTGTTTTAGACACACCTTGAATTTGTGAAATGGGAGGTAAAGCTTGATTAACCAAAGGTTGATTTGTTAGGTGGTTGGTATAGGGGTGCTGTTCAAAGAACGATCAGGTACTGTATAGCAAACTTCGCTGCTTCTAAGTCAAACAACTCGCCTACGAGTTTGCGCGCAACTGCTGCGCCACGCTGGAAGCGAACCGCCGCGTAGTTGGTGCAATGAGGGTGGATAGACTAGCATAGCCTATTCTAAAAAATTTAAATTGAGGTATTTCAACAAACCTCGCCCGTTGTAAGATCAATTATCCTGGATCGTGTTTTAGCGGAGATATATCCGGGCAATAGTCTCCACGTGCTAAGTCACATCTATATCGACTGACCTTTGTTATGTCCACAAAACCATCTACTTAAACTCACCCTGTTTTGAACGATTTTATGGCGTTGATTGTTCATTTTGCTGACAACACAGTACTGGAAGGTAGAGGGTCAATTCGCATCCGTGCACACCCTAAATCTTTATGCGTAAATAGCAATATCGCTGATCAAATTTGAAATGTTCGGAGAGACTTCACAAAACGCGGCCTCGGAGCTTTCTTAATGGTTAACGTTTTCAGTGATCTGTAATCAGCTAGTCACAAGAACAAATACGCACGTACAGCAAGAGCATGCTAATACATGCCAGTAAATTGTCTCTCTGGAGTGCCTAATTGTGGATTATCACATATATCAGATATACAAGAAGTAGGGATCGCGATTTTGATAGATTTGGCTAGTTTCTAGAGCAGAGCACTCCCTAGATGAGAGATGTTTTCGCGCTAGAGAGCGATCAGTGTGTTTCTCTACCATGAAAAGGAACTAAACAGGACTAGCTTGCGCTGTTCTTCCAAGTTGAATAGTACCGGCTTAAACTGTATTATCGCAAAATAACACGGGTTAGTTTAGTATCTTCCAGACTTTATATAGCACGATATAAAGTTAACTATTAAATATTTAACTTATCGAGCTTGATCAATAACACGTTAAAATTTGACACAGGGTGGTGATTGGCGAGGTCTGTCATTATTATCAGTATGGCTTGAAATCAACTCTTCTCTAATCTTCACCTACTGTAATAATGTGTTTCCATAGCATTCAGGACCATTCGCTGTTCTGCCTGAGTGATAGATGACTGTGTAGATGCAAACCCGCCGCTGCACTGCTCTATATAGGCAAGCTTTTAGCGAGTTTATATCTTTACGTCCGCACACCGTCGAAATCGGTTGTATTGAGGGAAAGGTGTATTGTTTACGTGAGAGGCTCGATATCGTCTCCTGTATTAAACGCCGTTGTACCGTATCCACCACGAAGTGTTAAATATGATATTTACGTTTTTTCTTCATGACAATATTCTAAATATTTCCATAAATAAATTACCCATCGCAGCGATGGAAGTGTTTGTCTTCCAAAGAGACACCCTTTTCTCTTGTATCAAGTACAATTTATGAAGCAATCCACCAGAGGGTGCTTTCAATTTCAAACGATTGTATCGAAAAACAGAGAGCGCAAAGAATATCGCGTTACCATAGGAGAACCACTTTGCGAGCAAAGTTTACCCTATTCGAAAACGATGGCACCAGACTTTTAATCAAAAATGTCAAAACAATCTAAGGCAGTAGACCGTTTTACTCAGGCCCTCCCTAACAACGTATCTAGAGGCGCGTATCAGAGTCACCCGTTTTGGTTCATACAAAGCATTACCTCTCTCTTACCGCCACCCAACCATTTTAACGATAACTACATATAAAAAAACAACCCCTTCAGTAAATCCTTAATCGATTCAAACATAACTCCATCCACTACCAACACACCACCCACCCACCCCACCCATCCCCGCCTCCCACCTCCCACACCCTCCCCGCTCTGCTGGTGGCTTGAGCTGCATGTGCTTGGTCTTGTCTCGGGGTGTGGCTTGATAACGGCTCCTTGATTGTTTTGACAGTTTTGATTAAGTTGGTTCCCGGTTGTGATTGAATTTTAAATGGTTCCTTTGGTAACGGTTTTGTGGTTTTTTGACATTCGGTTGATTGAAAACCCGGTGGTTTCATTTGACTTGTAAAATTAGACGGTGTTTTTTTGGAGAAAAATTGCCAACCGGAAGGTTGCGGTTTATTGAAATTGTTGGATATTGTCATGAAAACGGGAAACTCATTTCCACTTCGAGTTAACGGGTCAATGGTTAAACTTGTGATTCGATCACACGTAACACATTTACTTCCTCAACCGTTTGACGGGTGCGGGTAGTATAGAAAATAACAACTAAGCTTTTCATGTCATTCATTCATATAGTTTCATCTTATAGTCATCCTTTATCTCGAGAGAAGCGGTAATTGTTGCATATTGAAGAATTATTAGAAGGTGAAGATTTAGAAAGAGGAGTGTTAGTTATTAGATAAAGACTCGGTCACCCCGGTATTTTTTCTGTTTATTATAGCTCGTAGTTTAATAGTTAATAGTACGTTTTTCGGTATTAAGTCGGGTACTAATACCCGGTATATTGTAAGTACTATATAAGCCTCTTCCAACTTTGGAAGAGGCAAGCTAGTCATTTATTTCCTTTTCATTTAGAAACACATTTTCTCTCTCTAGAAAACTCTCTCATGTGTTTCTCTCTCTAGAACTTGCAAATCTAGACATTCGACCCCGTGTTATGAATATTATTGATATTTACAACAATTGGTATCAGAGCTTATGGGATGATTAGATCGTGTGTATGTGAGATTTCTTGCTTGTTTTAGATCGAAAAATGTACCATTAAAGGCTCCTAGCTCGTTGTTTGAAGTTCTCCGAATTTTGTTGTTTGTGTTGATAAAGTTTAGGTGTTTGTAGTTGCTATTACCTTATGGTACTGTGTTGTGCAAAAGAAATCAAGCAAAATTGTTCAAAAGGGTGATTTATAAGTGATTTTGTGTGATAAAAGTCGTTGTTCTTCGTGGAGAGTTGCCAGAATTTCTTCACGGCGGTTTGCTGAAATATAATATTTTATTAAGTAGGTTACCAACCCTCTGACACACGGCGGGTTGCTTAGGTGGCAAGTTGCTCAAGCGGCGAGTTGTTACTAAGCAGCGGTTTGCTTACCAGCGGTTTGAACAGGTTATCAGCGGTTTGAATATTTTAGTAGCAAATCTCTAAAGGAAACTCTGGCGGTTTGAAAACTCAACGGCGGTTTGATTAAAATATAGACGGCGGTTTGTATTCTTTCTTCGCGGCGGGTTGCTTGGCAGCAAGTTGTGTTCGACGAGTTGCCTTAAAATTCCACCAGCGAGTTGCCTTATTTCTTTGCAGCGGCTTGGTAGCCTTTAGCGGCGAGTTGAGCTACTGTCTTAGAAATTTGAAATACTTCAGACTTGGGACTTAATATCACTAAACCAAGAAACGAATACGTTCACTTCACCACTTTTAACGTACCCTCACTAATCATTGATCGATCAAAACAT
>BQNB010010006.1:37807-55307 GCA_026074375.1 Tanacetum coccineum
TTAGTATAAAAACTTGCTAAGGATAATAAGATTTTTCTTGCCTTTGATGAGAGCAGATGTTATTTCTTGAATCAGGATTTGAATTTGAAAATTCTTCTAGGAATTGGTAATCAGTGTGAAGATTTATACTATATTAACAATCAAGGTATTAAAACTAGTTTGTTTAATTCTAGTTACAAATGTTGTTTGTCTAAGCATAATTAGCACATCAGACTTGGTCACCCTGCAGATCCAGTTCTAAATATTTTAAAACATTCTTTACAAATTGATAATAAAGATCAAACTATTTTCTGTAAAATCTATTAAAGGGCTAAGCAATCTAGGGAACCTTTTCCATTAAGTGATCATACATCAAAAGTGTTAGGTGATCTTGTGCATTTAGACTTATAGGGTCCTTATAAGATTACTAGTTATAAGGGGTAAATATATTTTTTAACTATTGTGGATGATTACACAAGAGCTGTTTGGGTATATCTGATTAAATTTAAAGATGAAGTTCCATATATCAAAACTTTTTTTATAATTTTATTGAGAATCAATTTAAAAAGAGAATTAAAGTTTTTAGAAGTGATAATGGTACAGAATTTGTTAATCAAACTGTGAATAAGTTTTGTAATGATAAAGGGATTATTCATCAGATCTCTTGTGCTTATACTCCACAACAAAATGATATTGTTGAGAGAAAACATAGGCATCTTTTAAATGTTGCTAGATCCTTTCTGTTTTAGGGGGAATTCCTTTAAGATTGTGGACTGAATGTATTCTAACTACTACCTATCTTATTAACAGATTACCTTAATATGTGCTAAATGTAAAATCTCCTTATGAGCTGATATACAAAAAATGTCCTACTCTCTCTTACCTAAGAGTTTTTGGTTGTTTGTGTTTTGCTACCATTGTCAATAATAATGATAAACTTGGTAGTAGATTTGAGAAGTGTGTTATGATGGAGTATTCTAACTTTTGAAAAGGTTATAGGTTATACAGTCTTGATAGGCACCAGTTTATTTTTTTAAGGGATGTTAAGTTCTTTGAATATGTCTTTCCATTTAAGGATTCTTTTATTGAAAAGACTGATACTACTTCAAATGTTTTTCAAGACTTAAATAACATAAACTTTTTTGATAGTGAACCCTGAGTTACCCAATAATGATGAGAGAGTAGAACCTAGCCTGAATAGTCACTATAAGTCATAGAGTGATAGTAGCCACTCTTCTATGCCTGGTGAAGGTGTGACCACTGCTGATTTCCCAAGTGGTAATTCTGGGAATGATGCTCAAAGCAGTGATGATACTTTTGTTGCACAGAATGAGCAGGTAACCACACTTGAAGATAATATTAATTATGAGGGTAATTTGGATCAAAATCCAAGTACTTTTACTCAAGATACTTAAAATTTAAGAAGATCTTCTAGACAGACTGTCTTTCCTAGAAATTATAATGACTTTGTTGTTGATTCCATGGTCAAGTATGGTCTTGAAAATTATGTCAACTATTCAAAACTTGATGCTAAAAACTTGTGTTTTGTAACTCAGTTGAATAAAAATAGTGAACCAAAAACCTTTTTTAAAGCTTCTAAATATTCACATTAGACTGATGCAATGAATAATGAAATGGATGCTTTACTTAGAAATGATACTTGGGAATCACTTAGTTACCTAAAGATATAAAAGTTATAGGTAGTAAGTAGATTTTTAAGATCAAATATAAGTCCATTGGTGAAATAGATAGATACAAAGCAAGACTTGTTGCAAAATGGTTTAATCAGAAAGAAGGAGTTGATTATGAGGAAACATTTTCTCCTATGGTTAAAATGGTTCCTGTTAGATGTTTGTTGTATCTTGTTGTGCTTAATTATTGGTTTGTGTTTCAACTAGATGTTAATAATGTCTTCTTATATGGTGATCTTGTTGAAACTGTTTATATAAAACCACCAGAAGGATATTTTCCTGATGGTGATAATAAAGTGTGCGGACTCAAGAAATCTTTATATGGCTTAAAACATGCTCTAAACAATGAAATGCTAAATTGAACTATGCTCTTATTGAAAATGGTTTTAGTCAAAGTAAATCTGATTATTCTTTATACACTAAGACTGACAAAGGTGTGTTTATTGCTTTACTTGTTTATGTGGATGATATTATCAATACTGGTAATAGTTTGTCTGAAATTGAAAAGTTTAATGTTTTTCTTAAAACTAAGTTCATGATCAAAGATTTTGGGAATCTTAAATACTTTCTTAGAATTAAAGTAATTGATACTAGTCAAGGCATCTCTCTTGATCAAAGAAAGTATGTTTTAGATTTGCTCTCTGAATATGGTATGCTTGCTTGTAAACTTTTTGTTTCTAATGAAGCTTCTGGTGATGATCCTTTGCTTTATAACATAACTGATTATCAAAAGTTAATGGGAAAATTGATTTACTTGACTAATACTAGGCCTGATATTTATTATGTTGTCCATTATTTAAGTCAATTTATGCATTCTCCTCTTAAGTCTCATCTCAAAACAGCCTTTAAAGTATTGAGATATCTTAAAGGCTCTCTAGGTTTGGGTATTCATATTACTAAATGTCCAGGAATAGTTTTAAAGGCATACTCTGATGCTGATTGGACAAAATGTGTTGTGACAAGAAAATATGTCACATGTTATTGTGTGTTTGTTAACAATACCCTTATTTCTTGGAAAAGCAAGAAACATAATACTCTCTCTAAGTCTTCAACTAAAGCAGAGTATAGAGCTCTTGCTTTAGTTACCAAGAAGTGATATGGATTTTAAAAATTCTTATGGTTGTGGCATTGTGAAATATCTCTTTGCTGGTTCACTTTTGCTGGGATAGGCAACTCAGCAATATAAAATTATTGTCTACCTGTTTTGCATCCTAGAGACAAACCAACATCTTCAATATTGACGTGCACTTTCTGTGCGCGAATTGTTTTGCAACTGGTGTTGTTAAAACGATTAAAAGTGACATCTGCTAATCAAAAGGACAGTGTTATCCGGACGAATGGATGGGGACACACTCGCTTGATATATGTTTGGTAAAACAAGCTTAGGTTGTTTGATATTATACCAGTGGAGTCTAGGGGAATGTTTAAAGTTAGCGCGATTGCGTGTTATTAGTGGTTGAAGGTCTAAGGGTGGATTGGCGGTTAATAGCTTGGGGGGGTGGGGGTGGAATTTGGGGAGACGGGCGGGGTGCTGCGGGGGAGAGCGAGTATGGAGCGGGGAGGGCCAAATTCCGGTAGGCAAGGGTGGAATGGGTTTTGTGTTTTGCGCGGGGGTAGCTGGCGGTGGGAGCGCGCGAGGGAGCGCGCGCGAGCGGCGCGCAGAGAGCGCGAGCGCGAAGAGCGGCGAGAGAGAGATGCGCCGAGAGGCGCGCGCGACGCTCGAGCAAGCGAGCGGGGGCGAACACGTGCGACAAGAGTGAGAGAGACAAGGAGACGGAAGAGCGCGACGCAGGCTGCTCGCGCGCAGCGCGGGCGCGAGCGAGAGAGAGCGAGAAGCGCGCGCGAGAGCGCGTCGCGCGCGAGAGCCCAAATACGCGCGAGCGAGCGAGCGCGAGAGGGCAAGCGGGGCCGATAGAGCACAACGCGAGAGAGGGTGACCGAGCGCGAGAGTGCGACAGAGACGAAGGAGAGAAAGAGCGGCCGCGCGAGAGCAGGAGTGAGGGGAAGAGAGCCAACGCGGCAGAGCAAACAGGCGAGCGCCAGAGAGAGCGCGCACTGCGCGACAACGGCGGCGAGAGCGAGAGGCGCGAGAGAGCGGACGCGCTGCGCGCGAGCGCGAGAGAGAGAGCGCGAGAGCGCGAGAGAGCGAGAGAGAGAGAGAGTGCAGTGCGCACGCAGCGCGCGGATGGCGACGCGAGCAGCGAGAGCGCGCGAAGCGAGCGTGGCGCCAGCAGATGCGCGCTCCGCGCAGCGCCCCGGAGAGCGAGAGACCGCGAGCGGGCGCTACCGCGCGAGAGGGGAGACGCGATGCAAACTCGCGAGCGCGCGCGACCCCCCAGGAGCGCGCGCGCGCGCCGACGGGGGGTTCCGCGCGCTGGCGCGCCTGCGAGGCGCGGGACCGCCCAGGGTTGCAGGGGCGCGCCCACGCGCGCGCGCCAGGCGTCGCGTACGCGCGCGCGACGTCGCGCTCAGCAGCTCGCGCGCGCGAGCCCCTGGCGTTCGGCGCGCGCTCTCGCTCGCGCTCTCCTCTCTCCTCTCTCTCTCTCTCTCCCCCTCTTTTCCTCTCTCTCCCTCTCTCTCTTTATCCCTCTCTCTCTCTCTCTCCTCTCTCCTTCTCTCCATCTCTTCCTCTCTCTCTCTCCTTCTATCTTGCTCTCTCCCCCTCTCTCTCTCTCTCTCTCTCCCTCTCTCTCTCTCTCTCTATCCATCTCTCCCATTCTCTCTCTCTCTCTCTCTCTCTCTCTCTCTCTCTCTCTCTCTCACTCCCTCTCTCCTCTCTCTCTCTCTCTCTCTCTCTCTCTCTCTCTCTCTCTTTCTCTCCCTCTCTCTCTCCCTCTCTCCTTCTCTCTCTCCTCCTCCTCTCTCTCTCTTTCTCTCTCTCTCTCTTTCTCTCTCTCCCTCTCTCTCTCTCTCTCCTCTCTCATTCTCTCCATCTCTTCCTCTATCCCTCCTTCTATCTTGCTCTCTCCCCCTCTCTCTCTCTTTCTTTCTCCCTCTCTCTCTCTCTCTCTCTCTCTCCCATGATCGGGTTCTCTTCCCGTTAGTGCGCTTGTAAGGTGAAACGACTTTTATAAATTTAAAACTTTGTAAATAATTATTTAAAAGAAAATACGCATCAAATTCGCCGAAGGCAAAAACCGTATAATTCGCCTAATGAAATTGTATAATTCGCCTGATGGAACCAACGTATAATTCGCCTAGAAGAGACTATGTATAATTCGCCTAGCACACCGAAACCCACTTTTTCAAAAACACTTAAAAACACACTTTTTGACGTTTTTACTCGATTTTTCTTGTACAACTTACTATCCTAAGACTAGTAGAACCTTAAAAATACAAACTTTAAAGTTTTTAACACAAAAAAATTGAAATCAAGATTTTGGGTACAAAAACACTTTTCGAACCAAAACCC
This sequence comes from Tanacetum coccineum, assembly GCA_026074375.1. NCBI lineage: Eukaryota > Viridiplantae > Streptophyta > Magnoliopsida > Asterales > Asteraceae > Tanacetum > Tanacetum coccineum. The sequence goes on from BQNB010010006.1 coordinate 42,890, forward strand.
TTAAAAGATCAAACTTTTGATATGTTTTCAAGGTTTTTCTTGTACAACTATCTTATACTAGGATAAAATAAGAATAAAGATTAAAGCTTTACGGTTTTTGAACACCCAAAAGATGAAAATCTTTTTGGTGGTTCGAACCGAATGACGCAACAAAAAAATAAAAATAAAACACACACTAAACCTTCTAAATCACCCCATGACTCTTGATACCAATTGTAGAATATGTTATTGTACCTAACCACTTAACCAATCAATAAGAAACTAGAGAGAGAAAGAGATGGAAGGAAGGTTTCTAGTAAGAGAAAGAAAGAGAGAATATTAGATTAATAAGTGTGTGAGAAATGAACCCAACCAACACCATCTCCAAGCTATGGAGATGGTACTTATACTCACTATAAGCCGCGGCCACATGAGGCCTTGTGGGCTTTCTATGGGCTTTGGCCCGTCTGTCTTGATAAAGTTCCAAAAACTATCTAAGACCTACGAGCAATGTATTTTAGGAGTGACCGAGTCTTTTCTTGATTCCTAACAATCTCCCCCTAAGGGAGGTCACATCCTTTTATAAAAATCTTAATCTTTACATTCTACGAATGTCTTCGGTCTTTGCTCGTAGTCTTGAATCTTGTCTTTAATCTTTTGATATGCGTAGCGATCTTTTGACTTTAGGCTTGAGCTTTTTCCTTTAAGCTGAACTTGCATGTGAACTTGTGCTTCTTTGAGATCATCAGTCAAATACAATCTCTTTTCATCGTCGTGTGATCTTTTTCCATCTTGTGTACTTGTGACTTTCAAATCGACATGCTCATACTTTTCTTGTTCTTGAATGCTTGTATTTTTATCTTTCTTGAAGTTCTTTAACTTTAACACTTCGTCACTTCAAGAAGGACATACGGTATCAGAGTAGCAGAAGTCTTGAAACATGTACTTGAGCTTTCATAATGTCTTTACATATGTCAGTCGAGTATGAGCATGTGGCTATGAGTCTTGGCTTGACTTGGATCAACTGCTGCCACTATCAGGATTACCTGCATGAATGGATTAGTGATAAACAACATATATGGATGAAAGTGTCTTTCTCACTTCGTCGAATACGGTTGCAATAATCAAGGTTCCCTGTTAATCAGTATGAATACTGCCTGTGATCGGGTAGAATTCTGAAGAATCTCCTTGACATGGTTTCGCAGCTGCACTAGCCGTTCTTATTACCTGAGCGTCTCAAAGCAGACAACATGGTATGAGTGAACAAGTAAGACAAAGTCTCACCGATTAAATCAAAAATTGATTCAAAAATCAATTGACGTGTCATTTGCTAAAGTGATTTTGCAACACATCAAGAGTTTTATGCATTTCAAAATTCATCAATCGTCAATTCATAATCTAGACCGAATCGATATCTAGTGTCATAAGTTTGATCCATATAGGATCTCACAATCACCTACCGCAGAGCTTGTTTGATGTTAGCTCTGGAAGGATTTCCATCATCATTGTGAATACTTTAGTATCACTCTGATGTTCTGGCAATATCACAAGGATAATGCGTAGGACTCTTATGTTATTACTTGTTTTCACAGTGTGTGAGCAACAAATATATTTGAATAGTGTCCTAGTAAGATTTATGGATGATCTATTTTTGGCTCTAGACTTAATAGTGCAGATTTGGTTTTAGAAATTGGAGGCTGCAGCTGATTGCCTCCTTTTCAATATTAATAATCTTAGAGTGAGAAAGTTAATAAAAATGAGTGTAATCTCCGTGAGTTTTGAAACAAGAGTCTTTCTGACCTTGAGTGGCTGGGGAGGGTGTGCATTGCATCACTGGGTCCATGATGTCTATCTACAATACCATACATTAGCTTAGTGTTTCTGATAGCATATGTATTAACCCAGTTTTTGCGTAGGTGTAAGGAGAGCTTCTTTCTTTTCACCCTTTATCTTAACTTTCTTTTTTATTCTCCAACCCCTTTAATGCTTACCAAGACTTCATTACTAACACCTTGTTGGGTTTGTTCTAGTGTTAGCTCTATCTTAGTCTGCATTTTTCCCTTTACTTACTTTTTCTCCTTTTATCATACCTAAGGACTTTTATTCTAACTAATGGAATGTCCCTGGGTAGATCTCTTCAGTTCTGGCTGAATCATGGGAATGAACACCTATACGTAACCACCTTATAACTCTAATTAATTAAATATATGGTTGGTCTTTTTTTATTGTTCTCAGCCTTAAAACCATTTGAAAACATCGATCAAGGTACTTTGATATAAATCAAAACATTTAGTACATCGATGGTTTTACTTTTCATAAATGACCCCCCTGCATATGTGCATCGATAACCGAAAATATTTAGCACATATAAGGAAGGAGTTCACACATGAGTCATTCAAATCACATTTTACAAGTTATATATATTTTAATAACATTTTCCTCCCATTAACAAAAATGTCATATCTCTTGATTTTTTGGATATCAATTGATTCAAATATATATGAAAATTATTTGGGGAGAAAAATGTTCAGATTATATATGATAAGCCTTATTAGGAACATTTTAATGCTCCTCGTCAATTTCTAAGGGAATTATATGGTGTTTGAGTGCGTTAATTTGAGAATTTTCAAATTTACAAAGAAATTCATGAAAATTCATACTCAAACACTATATATGCCTATTTTAATTGTCTACACTACTTATATACATATTCATAAGTTTTATGATTACGAGAGAGTAACCTGAAATGGAGTAGGACAAAATATGACAAAGTCATATTGTTCGTTCAAGCAGTCTGAGGTCTTCCTCGTAATCTCTCCCACCAACAAACTTTTCTAAGCTCCTCATTAACCTTCTTTCTAACAGCAGCTTATCTATAGCCTTGATCATGATGCGAGACCTATGTCTGTCTAAATTACCTCATCTTCTCTTTAGCAAGTAATCCATCCTCATGTTTGAAGCAACGTTATGAAGAACGGTTCTAACAGATATGAGCGTCTCGTCACTAAACTTGTAAATTTCATCCGTGCGCATCAACCTGTTTCTCTTGTACTTATCTTTAAAGATAATTCCTTGAGGATTGCTGTATGTAGTGTATGGAATTCTGTTGGAGATGTCTGACCTGAATGTTTGTGGCTTAGTGATATTGAGCTTCTTTTGGTAGCTTTCGAATCCTAATTGAAGGTCTTCCACTCGCTTAAGAATGACAATATGTCTGGTAAACATTTGTAATGCTACACCTAAGTTAAAAATTACACCTCTTTCAAGATTAGAGAGTTTCTTTTAAACCAAGAGAAGTAGCATATGTTAAATATCGTGCATGTGAAGTCTTGGAAAATCAACTTCCTTGAATTTGTATAATTGTTGATCTTCTCTTCGGACTTCAATCTCCTACAAATAACCGTAATCATACCACTTCATAACATTTACTTTGGTTACTGCTATAATTCTTTCCGTGGAGTACACATCATATTTGGACACCATGTTGCTTGCGAATCCATAGAATCGTTGTTGTTTAGGACCCTAGTGTGAAATTCCCCAGATAACATATCTATCACAGGCTACCTTTACCGGATTCTATAATGATGGAACCATGTCTTTAATGCATGGAATATCATACTTAGCAGCATTTGTTTTTGTTGTGGAAGTCGTATATTTCTTGCTATGGAGTCATATAAAGCTCTTTTACTTAGCTTCCTCCCCTCGGATACTCGAGATCATTGTTGATGAAGTAGTCAACAGGAACAACTTGACGACCTCGTTCCATAATCAACGGTAGTGGCTTGCTAAGGTCAAACAAATATTCCTTTCCTTCAGGGTTATTCCATTCTAGTTGATCAGTTACAGCTTTATAACATTCTTCAATGTTATACTTGAGTTCCACATAACTTTTGAATGTCCTTTTGAGAAGATTAAAAGCTGGTCTTGTGTTAGATTATCAATCTTGAGATGGTTCATGACATATGCTGAGAAGTCGATAGGAGTACTCATAAGCTCGTCGAAAGAAATAGGAGGTTTTTCTGCTTGAGCAATTTTGCTGATCCAAGTTTGAGGTGGTTTAAAGTCAACTGATTTTCTAACATTCCAATCTGAATCAGGAGTCGTATTCATAGCTTATTACATTTCTTATTTTTCTAAATTCTCATGCTTACATCCTGATCATTTAGCTTAATTAGCTTGAAGTTGTATTAGCTTTAATCTGTTTAGGTTTAAATTCATTTAGATTTTATTTTTCAGTTCTGTCATAAGTGTTAGTAAAAAGCTATAAGAGTAACTAGCTTATTTTTGTTAATAAGCCCTAGGTTATATTGTTCATTTAGCTTACTTAAGTGAATTTTAGTAAGAGTAGCTAAAAAGTTTTAACTGAATTAGTTTTTAAAACAGTTTTAAGCTCAATTAGTTTGGGATAGTTTGGCTTAAGTAGTGTTTGGTATAAGATGGTTTTGACTCTTAAAGTCAACATCATTTTGTCAAACCTTTTACATAGTTTAGTTAAGTCATTTTAACCAATTTAAAACAGGTTTCAAAGTTTAGATTGTAGAGATTTCAACTTTAGAGTGTTAAAACCTTGACTTTACACCAGGGCAGTTTCATTGTGCAAGAGATTTTAGGATTTAGTGATTGTCAGCTTTTAATTGTTCAAGTATTGTCAATTTAAACTTAGTTACATTTAGAGAAGTGGTTTAGAAGATTTTACTCTTGAATTTTATCCTGCAAGTGAGTTAGTCAAACACATCAGCAATAACAGCTTATGCTGTTGCTGTTAGTGTCCTTTCTAATTCACTTTTAAGCATTAGAAAATAAGAGTTAGAGTTTGATATTAGGCACATTTATAGTACTCAATTAGTTTTTTAGAATTCATCATTGAGATTTCATTTTCATTCAGCTTTTTTAGTTGATTCTTATTTGAACCTAGGCCAAAGTAGTAATAGTAAGCCCTTTTAGATCTTAGCTTAAGATACTCATTGATTTCATATATCAAGTTGTTAGATAAAAAAGCCTTTTTTATCTAGATTTGTTTAATATGAACAGCATAGCTTATTTCCAAAGTCTCAACTTTTAAGGTTTAGTAATAAGCTCTTTAGCTTATTGACAAACAGCTATCCTCATTTTTTAGCTTAAACATTGCATTTTTAAAGTCAAATTAATCTGTAGATCGTTGTTAATACTTAGCTTATTTTTCTATAGATATCTCTAGTATACATTTTAATCTCCAAATAGCTTCTTTTGTTTTTCATTTTTATCAAGTAATAAGCTTGTTATAAGCCAAAAACTAAATAAGCTCTTAAAGCTCTTGTTTCTGTAACAGATTTGAAAGGCTTATTTTCTAGCTTATCTAGTGATTAAAAGTAGGAAGTGCTTTTGTTAAAGTTGTAGAGATTAAGCTGTTCTTCAAGTTTGTAGTTTTAAGTTTTAGCTGAATCTCATTTTTCAATAAGCCAAAAATAAGCAAATTCGTAGGGTCTGTTTTGTATTTTTCCCATAGTTGAAGGTTACCCGTTTATACTATAGTGTAAATTTCTAGTATTTTGCCCGCCTACCCTCTACTTTCCTTTTTAGCACTTTCTACCCTGTCTTTTGTAAGAAATAAAAAAAGAATTAATATTTTAGAAATTAGTTTTATAAAATTAGGTTTTTAGTTTTAATTGATCAAATTAGTGTTCAATTGGTTTATAAAATTTAGGGTTTTTTGTGCCATTTAATTTCTGCACATTTTTAGCATCTTAAAACCATTTTTCCATATTTTTCCAGTCAAATTTGTATTTTCTAGGAATTAAAATAGAATTTAGTTAATATTTTTTTTAGAAAAATCATAAAAAATAGAAAAATAGTTGAAAAATTAAAATTCTTTTTCCTAAAATTTTCTTTTTAAATTTGTGATTTTTAGGTATAAAATTTGTTAAAAGTCGTGCTTTAGTTTTTAAATTTCAATTTTAGCTCGCGTTTTTACTTTTCGTACATTTAAATTTTGAGCTAGTTAATTGTTTTTAAATTCGTGCTTTTACATTTGTAGTATAATCAAAGTTCAAAAATCCTTTATCATTCTAAACTCGAATCCGAATTATTCCAAATTCTCAATTCACGATTTCGTTGGGACACGACCCGAGGAAAAGTACTTCCCGGATAAAAATATACAAATTGTGTTTTCTTTAGTAAGATTTTTACCTTATATTTCTCTTGTTTGAGAAGTATTTTGGAAAGAATTCTTACGGGATTAATACTATAAGTATATAAATTTGCTTGCTTTACTACAAACCAAATTTTGGCGCCGTTGCCGGGGAAGTCGTGAACGATTTTTGAGGAATATTCGTTGAAGTAGAGTCGAGAAGATCCTTTCCACCGGGAAAGATACATTCTTGTTATATAATCAAAAATATAAAAAAAACATTTTCAAAAACTATAAAAATTAAAAAATATATTTTCTTTTCTTTTTACTAAAAATAAAAGATAAATAATAAGAAGCAATTGAAAACATAAAAAACTTTCCTTTAAAAAAGAATTAACAATAATATAACACTCTTAAATGAGTATTATCATAATATCATCGCAACAAAAGATCAAAATAACTTCCCATTTTTTTTTTTTATTTTTTTTTTTTTTTTTTTTTTTTTTTCATTTTTTTTTTTTTATTTTTTTTTTTTTTTTTTATTTTTTAATTTTTTTTTTTATTTAGTTTTTTTTTTTTTTTTCCCATTTTTTTTTTTTTTGGTTTTTACTTTTTTTTTTTTTTTTTTATTTTTTTTTTTTTTCTTTTTTTTTGTTGTTTTTTTTTTTTTTTAATTTATTATTTTTTTTTTTTTTTTGTTTATTTTTGTTTTTAGTTTGTGGGTGTATTTTATTTTTATTTTTTTTTTTTTTTTTTTTTTTTATTTTTTTTTTTTTTTTTTTTTTTTATTTTTGACACTCGCTAGGTACGGCTCACCTCTAGTTGGCTTATTCATTAAAGAGAGTAGGCAGGCCGGGTCTTCGGATCGCCTCAAGGGACAAGGGTTATTCTAAAAAGAGCCTCGCTCTTTCCCTTTTCTCCGCTCTTCTTTGTGAGTTAGTTGGTTAGAGAGCTACCGTGACGTGAGTAGATCTTTTGGTTGAGTTCTTTCTCGATTATTTTTCCATTCTTAGAATTTTAGGGCTCAATAAATAAATAAATAAAAATTAAAAAAAAATCATAAAATTCAAAAATATTCTTCTTGTCTAGTGCTTGCGCACTCGCTCTTCAAATAATTCTTCTTCTCAACTCCTCTATATTTTGATTCTTTATTATGTCGACATACGGGTTTTATCCTTGTTTTCAATGCGGAAGGACAAACGAATTCCCGCATTGCCCGTGTTCGACTTGTGCGAGGTGTGGTTCAAACCTTGTTAATGGAGATTGCTTCAACTGTAGTACTTATTCAAGTGCTAATAATACTCCAAATTATTCCGATTACCCTCCACAGCCCGAGTACCAGACGTACTCTTGCGAATCATGTGGGAATGATGCTCATTATGGATATCCTTGTCCATCATTTGTTCCGGACCCGTGCTACAATCGAAATTTTGATTGTTTCCCACATGATTCACAAACTCTTCCACAACAATATCAGACTCCTCCGGTAGCAAGTATGGAAATGCTACATGCTCAAACGGATCTTATAGAAGCTATGCAAGACTTCTTGAAGAAGTATGATCACATACCTCATAATGAAAAGAGCATCAAGTTATTGCTTGCTGAGGAGAAATTTTTGAAGATCAAGCAAGTTGTGGAAGAAGAGCAAACTCAACCTGAGTATTTGCAAGAATTGTTGCAAAGTCTTCTTAAGGATTTACAAATCCTTAATGAAATTCAACCACTAAAGCAAGAAATTTCTAACCAAATCCAGAAAGATCAAGAAGAGAAGAGTATTGCGGAACTGCTTGCTGAGGAGAGACTTCAAAAAGCTAATCAAGCCTTAAATGAAAGTCAATCTCCTCAAGAAATGAGAATCCAAGATTTGGAGATTCAGAAGCAGCAGTGTTTAGAAGAGATAAAAGAATGGATGAATGATTTAGGAATAAGAGAATATCAAAAGGAGGAGATCGATATTGATTATAGAAGGAAATGTGAAGATAAGATTTATGAGCTTAAGGATAAATTCAATGGTCTAAGCATTGAAATTCGGAAAATCATACAAGAAGCAGAAGAGCTTAGAGAGTCTGAAGCTAGAGCTCGAATTCAGAAGATTATCATTGACGATGATGACGATGATTTGGGATTTTATGCGGTTCATCCGAATACGATACACACTCCCGTTTCGCAAAACGTAGAGCCTAAGGATTCACTCATAATGGGAGACGGGCATATTAACACTACTCCGGAAACGGAGACGATTAGTGTTGAGACCCTTGTTTCAAACCCAAGTGAGTCCGATGACTTTAGTTTGGGGGAGTGTAATTTGTTCGACATCGATGATTCCTATTACGAGAAGTCCACGAGTAGACTTGCTCATCTTGCTCCGATTTCGCCGGAAATCGTTGAAGTTTGTGTCGATGACGATGATACCGACGACGATGACGATTATGATGACGATGTTTATGATTGTGTTGATATTGAGGAGGACGAAGGAGAGATTGATCTCGACATTTCTAAGATCGTTGACATTTCTCTTCGGGAGAAATTAGTCGAAAGTTATCTTTTAATTGAAAAGATTAACGTTTTTAGTCTCTCTCCTCCTATTCCGATTTCTCCTATATTTTGCCCCTCCTCTACTATCCCCGTTGTGGATCTTGATTTGCCTTTAGAGGAGGCGGATGTGCCTAGTTTTTCGGATGACTCGATACTACGGGGTATCGAGAGTGACCGTGACTCGGGGGAGGACACTACTTCTATTGATGCTTTACCCCTTGATGACTCGATGATTCTTTCCGAGTACGAGTCATTTACTTTTGATGACGAGCCCGTGATGGCTGAAGTTAATGTTTTTGACGAAATTAACACAAGTGAACTTTCTTACCCGGGTATAGGTGAAAATGTTGTTTTAGATGAAGAGGAAGATACCTTCACATTCACTACCCGATCTTTTCTACCATTTGTCACCTATCCCGAGGTTTTACCCACATCTTACTCCACGGGGAGTGAAGATAAAGTTTTTAAACCGGGTATTTTTGATAATATGCTTACAAGGAAGAGTTCTTTAACTCTTAAGATTTTTGACCCACTCCACCCACCCTTAATGGACTTTCATGTTACCAAAGCATTTTCTGGGTTCACATTTTCTCTCTTGAAACTCTTTTCTAAAAAGTTTTTTGAACCCGGGATCAAAAATGCTACGGTATATCTTTCATACCTAGTTTGGGGAGGTTTCCACCTTTTGGAATTTCTTCACCCTCACTATTACCCACCATAATAACCTAGTTTGGGGAAAGAGTCAAGCGAAGGGGACTCTATAATAAACAAGCGCTTCTGTACTCGGTGAACAAAAACTAAGCCGTTTTAAATCGTTTTTGAGCTAACAATGAAAATGATGAGAGGAGGCTTGTTCTCTTTCGTTCTTGTTGGTTGTTTGTGTTTGTTTGTCTAGGTTTTCCGGATTTTGGAAGATTCATGGTTCAATATTGTGGAAGAACAAAGCAATTCCCACAATTTCCATTGATGGTCTCCAATCTTCTCTTCATAAAGTGGGAAATCTCTTATCCTTGTCTTTATCGAACTAACATCTATTCTTTTGGCATGACCTTAGAATTTTTGTTAAAGATTCCTTTTGACCCTTATTTTTAAACATTGAGGACAATGTTTCATTTTAGTTTGGGGAAGGATATCTTCGATATTGACTTGCATTTCACGCAACCTTGTTTGAACCTTTTTGAATTATCCTTTTTGTGAAAAAAGTGAAAATTTTTAAATTTTTGCTTACAAGAGAAGCTCAATAGAAGCTTAGTTTTGGAAAAACACCACTTTTTGGTAATCCGTTGGTGAGAAATAGGAGTTAATTTTGACTTGACCGGGTGAAAATGCCCTAGCTAGTTCTTTAACCTACCTTTTGTGGGGCCAAGCTTTCACAAATCCTATTGCATTGGATTTTAAAATGTGAAGAACAAGAGATGATGTAGTTAAATATAAGTGTATTTGCTTAAGCAAGGTTTATTTGGAAAACCTAAAGCTTATATGAATGATTTGTGTCTTTTTACTCCCATAAGCTCTTAATACACCTAAACATTACGGCCTTTTTAATTTAACTAAGTCAACCAATGTCTTTAGAAAAAGTCTTACATTTTGAAAAATAATTCATTTATTATGTAAGTAAGATTTTTGGTTTCAAATTTATAAGTTGATTTCCTAAAGTGAAATTTTTCCATTCATCAAAAATATAATTATAAAAAGAATGCCAATGAAGCATTTCTAATGCAAAAGCATTATTTTTCGTGCCAATGAAGCATTCGCAAAAATAGAATAATAAAAGCTATATAGTTTTAATCGTTGGCGTATCCATGTTGAGAGTGAGACTCGGATGGGGTCGCAACTAAGGATTAAGACTATGTACGTGGAATCAAGGTTCGTAGGCATTCATCACTAGGGAGCGCGGCCTAGGTGATGATTGCAACTAAGGGACTTTGGATTCTAGGCTTTGTAGGAAAAAGGTGTTGTCGCGATAACCCACAAACGTTAGCAGCGGAGTGGGGGTTCGAACTAAGAACACCGGTTGTTGATGCGATATCCTATTTGGGAGAAAGGCCTAAGTAGGGGTTCGAACTAAGAACAACATTCCTATTGCAAAAAAATAATAATTTATAGTATATGGAAAATAAAAGAATGGTTAAAAATTTCATTTTCTCAAATCAATTTATAAGTTTTGTTTCCTAATTTCTTTTAGCTTTGAGTCGAGGTTTATCTATGTTATTAACATTTAAGCTCACAAGGCTTATTTGTAAAGCTTAGATGGATTTCAACTATGAAGATAAATTGATCTATGGTTGAGTTAAAAAGAGTGCACACATCTTAATCATTAATTTATTCTTGGGAGTGAAAAGTTCACAAGTTGTAAGTATAAGAGCTTAACCATTTGGACTTATATTGACAATGATCTTGTTTAATAGCTTTGTTTAGTCTAGTGAAAAGTCAGGGAAGACGAATTTTCCTCTTTTGTGCTCTATTAATCGGGAGTAGCCTATTTCAATGAGCCTAAAAGTTGCAAAATTGCAATGATTGCCATTAATGTGTTTCCATGAGATTAAATGTTGAGAAAAAGCTTAAGTTGTTTAAAAAGGTGATTCATAAAAGGTGAAAACAAGGGCATTTTGGAAACTTGTTAGTTTACAAAGTGTACACTTAATAACATTGCGTGAGGACACGGCAATCCTTTAGTTTGGGGAATTTTGATAAATGCTTAATTGTATATATAAATTACCCGGGATTTTGCCAAATAAAAGCCAAGAAAATGCCAAAAGGATAGAAAAATGTGTGCTTTTGTGTCTATTGTGCAGGAAAGGATAATAAAGACAAAAGTGAGCAAAATCAGTCAAAACCGACAAAGAAACGGAAAAGACAAGACAAGATGGGAAGCCAAATCAATCAAAACCGGATCAGCCGATACAAGAAAAGAAAGTCAATGAAGACCCAAATGAAAGTCAAAGGACCAATGTTGACAAGTTTTCAAAGTTTAAAGGCTCATTTGGAAGTTTCTAAGTGCCAAGGACCAAAATTGCAAAAGATGGAAGTTGGTTATTAAGAGAAAATAAAGGTTATCAACCACAAGGGCCAGAAATGCAATTTCCGAAACTTGTTTTACACTACAAATTGTGGGAATAAAACACAAGGACTGTTTTTGCTAATAACCCAAAGATTTGAACACACGCGGCTTAACTCTTTCTCTATAACCGCTTCCAACGAATTTTCCCGCCCAATCTCGTAAAAACCCAAAACCACTCCAAATCACTTCCCCGTTTCCCCCACTTCACCACCTCGTATTTACACCACCTTCACGTCACTTTGCATACGTGGCAACACTTAATTGGTCCGAACACCTCACGATTTGGATCCAACGGTTTAGATTCAAGCTTACAAAGATCAATGGCTAGGATTAAGTGAAGCTCTCATCTTCTCATGATATTTCTCTATAAATAGAAGCTCAAAACATTCAGAGAAAAAGTGAGTTAGTTTTTTTTAGAGTTAAATTTTCAGTTCTCTTTGTATTTCTTTAGTTCGTGTACTGTTCATCATTTTCACTTAAGCTTTTAAACTTGCTATTCAGTTGTACTACCTGTTCTTAATCTTGTATTCTTCTTTCTTAAGCAATAAAGTCATATGAGTTGAGTTTGAGTTCAAATTTTCATGTAATAAGCCGTTTTTAAGTAATAAGCTTGTAATAAGTTCATTTTAGCTTATACTGTTTTTTCTAGTTCTCAAGTTGTTCACATGTTTTAAAAAGTTTTCTAAATACTGTCTTAGTCTATTAAGTGTTCATTTCTATTCATTTGAATTCAATTG
>BQNB010010006.1:57807-80530 GCA_026074375.1 Tanacetum coccineum
TACCCATTACTTATTTCATGAATCCCCCCCCGCTTAATCCTTTTGAGTGTCTAATCCGGTTTCAAAGAGTTTAGTTAGTTTAGATATCTAAAAATATCAAGTTGACTTAAAGCAGAATGACTAAGTTCTCATTTAGTCTTTAAGATCTGTCATATTAGTATAATAGCTAGCTGATAAACTAGCTTATTTCTCTACTTAAGCTAGGACTTTTAGTGCTCAATTAGCTTAACTAGGTTAGTTTTAATCTGAGTAGCTATAAAGTTTTAGCAGTTTTAGTTTAAAAATAGATTTTAGATAATAAATATTTTTGATAGTGCATATTAATTGATTGTATGGGATAGCTGTTGACATCTTAATCACATAATCCAGTCAAGACACTTTTACTTAGTTGAGTTTGACAATGTTCAAGTTCCAAACCAGGTTTTAAAATTTATTGTAAAAATTCAGAACTTTAGAGCTTAATAAGTATCCCTGTTAGCACCAGGACAGATTTTAGAGTTCACAAATAAGTTTGTGTTAAGTTTTTCAAAAAGAAATTAGAGTAAGCTAGGATTATTGTAGTCTTTCACATACACGAAATAGAGTAGTTTAAGGGTTTTTAAGGTAGGAAAATTAGGCCTGCACTTAGGGTTTACCACTATAACTGCCACAACAGTACTAATCAGTAAGTACTCGTTTGTTCACCATTTTTCTAGTCATTTATTTTAAGCTATGTGATTATAAAGTTAGAATTTAGTAATTAAGGCACTTTTGTAGATCTACATTAGCTCAATATAGATCATCTCTTAATTTTCATTTTTAAGTACTTAGACTAGCTGAAATGTTCCTGTAAAAGTGGTTTAACAGCAGCTTATATTACTTGCTTATTTCTTGTGATTTTCTATTTTCTAGTTGTAATCTCTAAAATCCTTTTATCTAGGTTTGTTCAAAGTATAAAGGTTAGCTTATTTCCAAAAATTCAGCTCCTAAGGATTAGTAATAAGCTAGATAGCTTATTAGTTAAAGCTTAATTTCAGTTTTAAGCTTGAATTTTCATTGTTTGATAGCAAATTTCTTGTTATTTTTGTTCATTTGTAGCTTATCTCTTGTTAGAAATCCCTAGTACACATCTTAGGGTGCTATTAGCTTCTTTTAGATCTTAATTTCATTTAGTAATAAGCTAGATATAAGCTAAAGTGTTAAAAAGTTAGTTAAAGTCATAGTTTCTGTAACACAGTTTGATTAGGTTTTCTAGCTTATCTAGTGGATAAAAGTTCAAGTTGCTTTTGTTAAAGTTGTAGAGTATAAGCTCTTCTTCAACTTTGTAGTTTTAAGTTTTTGCTTATTTTCACTTTTTAGATAAGCTCAAAATAAGCACAATCGTAGGGTCTGTTTTGTAATTGTTCAATAGTTAAGGGTTACCCGTTTTAACTAGAGTGTAAATTCTAGTTAGTTTGCCCGCCTACCCTTTACTTTCCTTTATTACATTTTCTACCCTGTTCTTTCTAGAATAATAAATAGATTTAATATTTTAAAAACTTATAGTTTAAATAAGAATTAGGGTTTAGTTTGTAATTGCAAAATTTAGGGTTCAATTAGTTTATAAAATTTGGGCATTTTTATACCATTATATTTCTGCACATTTTTAGTTGTTAAAAAACATTTTTCTTTATTTTTCCAATTAAATTTGTATTTTCTAGGAATTAAAATAGATTCTAAGAAATTTCTTTTTCTTAGATAAATCATAGAAAATAGAAAAATAGTTGAAATTTTTTGATTCTTTTTGTGAAAATTTTCTTTTTAAATCTAGTATTTTTAAAAAATAAAAGTAAAATTTTAGTGATAATTTTTAGAAAAAGTTTATTGTTGTTAATTCATTTTTCTTTAAAAATTCATAAAAAATTCAAAAATAGTTAAAAAATTCCAATTCTTTTTCCTAAAATTTTCTTTTTAAATTTGTGATTTTTAGGTAAAAAGTTTGTTAAAAGTAGTGCCTTAGATTTTAAATTTCAGTTTTAGCTCACGTTTTTACTTTTCGTGCATTTAAATTTCGTGTTAGTTAATTGTTTTTAGTTCATGCTATTATATTTGTAGTATAATCAAAAGTTCAAAAATCCTTTATCATTCTTAACTTGAATCTGAATTATTTCCAAATCTCAATTCACGACTTCGTTGGGACACGACCCGAGGAGTACAATACTTCCCGGATAAAAATATACATATTGTGTTTTCTTTATTGAGATTTTTACCTTATATTTCTCTTTTTTGAGAAGTATTTTGGGAAGAATTTTCACGGGATTAATACTATATATATATAAATTTGTTTACTACTACCAAAAACCAAGAAAGTGACATATGATATTCAGTCCTTTGTGCCTTCAATTTTTGCTGTTTCTCTCAAAGAAAATCTGCCTGGTCTACTCTCAGAGGCTTTAGAGAACACTCTGCCTTAGCTGATTAAGGATTCCATCAAGCAATCTGTTTTGGAATCCATTAAAGAAAAATTGCCATTGTTTGATGCACAGGTTCAACAAACCTTACAAGATCAGCTCCTCAACATTCTTCTCAAACCAATGAACAGAGAATTCAATGCATTCAACACTCTGGAGAGTCGTAGGTTTGTTACCCTTCAGCAGGAGCTGAGCAAAGTAATCAAAACTAAGCTGGGGGTGTCAATAAAAAACAAGGTCCGCAAAGGGTGTCACACCCCTAAAATATCAGAGTATAATGGCAACCAGAGGCGTGTGACTTCATGAATATCATGCTTCTAAGCAATACAGTCTGAAGCCTATCTATTATGGATCTAGATTTGATAAGCCGTTTTTAGGCTTTTTCATTTCATAGTTTTCATCTCAAGTGAGCTTTTAACCAAATGGAATCAAAAATAAGCAATGAATTAGCTTATTAATAAGCTAGTGTAGCTTAGATAGTTGATCTTATCTAGCTTTGTTTAGTTTCAAGTTATGCTTATTTTGGATTTTGCTTAGAAAAAATCTCGTTGATTGCTAAGTGTTAAATTGTTAATTTTATGGATTGCGTTTTTTCTTAATTAATTATCGTAGCTACTTAGTTTCTTTCGAGCTTATTATAGATGTTAGGATTGTTTATTGTTCGGTTAAGAGTTTATTTTAGATCTACTTTGTTTGAAAAATCTCATGTGCTAATTTGTTTCTCTAGTTTCATTTGTTTTTATAGACCTCTAGTTGCTTAAGCTTGGTTCGATTTGTCATAGCTTATTAAAATTGTAGGTTTTAAACTTGTGATATTAGCTCTTGTTATACGATCTCAATATAAGCCTAACTCGAAAATAATGTGAGATGCGTTTGATTTTTTTTGTAATTGGGCCATGCTTTAATTGAGATCCATTTTATTTAGTCTGGCTTGTAAAATTTAAACCGGGCCACGAATAGGTAAAGTTATTTTGGGCTGTTGGTTGAGTTAGGCATAGTTAAAAGTTTTATGTTGTTTGGGCTTTCGCTTAAAATTGGGTCACGTTTGGTTTGTATTTGAAAATTGGTTTTGTTATAACAGTAAATGCAAATTTTGAGTTACAAAATATTATAACATGAAACTGTTAATAATTTTTTTTGATTTATGTTTGGACTTTTGGTACCGGTCAACTCATGAGGCGTGGAGCTTACGGGTTTATTTAGCTAAACCAACTTTGATTAGTTGTTTTAATTAAAAAATCGTGTGGTATTCCGTATAATTGCGTTCCCAATTCGGTTCTATTTTCTATCCTTTTTCAATTAATTAGTGTTGATTTAATTAGTCATTTTATAATATGTTTGCCTATTTTGATTTTTGTCATGCTTAGTGTAGATTTATTTTTATCGTTAAATGATATGTTTTTCGTTATGAAGAAGTGAGTAGTTTTAATTGAGTTTGCTAAGTGAATAGTGATTTGTAAATTAAAGTGCGGGTTTAAAAAGTTTAAAAATTAATAGTCACTAGAATTACCAAATTACATACCGTCATTTACTTTAATGCAATTAATAATTACTTTTGTCATTTTTTCTTTTTTATGCAATTTAAAATACTTGTCATTTATTTTTTAAAAACATTTACTTTATTTTGTCATTTAAATATCTTAAACTTTTTTCTAGAGGATTTTAATTCGTTAATCCTAATCCCGCACTATAATGAACAGTTAACTCACAAACTCGCAAGCATTTTCGTCATTTATATTTTTTAGATCAATTTTAGTATAATATTGTAGTTTTTAATCTTAGAATTAATATTAGTTTAAAAATAGTTTAAAACCAAAAGTTTAGCTTCTTTTTTTTATGCTTTCCCTTTTAGTAGATTTAGAAGCCAAAACAAAAAAAAACTTAAATGATAATCAAGCTCGATTTCCAACATTCCCTTGAATTTCCATTCACCTCTCGCCGAGGAAACGACCCGGAAGGTTTTTGATAATTGCTTTGGTTAAAAGCGTTTATTTAGAACCAGACGGAAATACTATACTATATTATTATTGATTATATCCTTATTATTACGTATTTATATATTATATATATTTATATGTATTAAAAAGGGTGAATCAGTAACCAAATGCACTATATTTGAGAACAAAGGATAACTTTGGCAAGTTACCTTTCCTTAAGGACAGTTGTTCCTTCAAGTCGTTAAATTGACTTCGGATGTTAATGTTTGTTTGCATGAGCTTAGGGCAATAATACTGTTTTCCATGATAATTGTATTCGTTGCAATTATTACCACTTATGATGACTTGTATTCAAACACTTCATTACAAACACTATAAATTTCACTCAATCCATTGTGTGATCCAGTTTTAAAGCATGTTTAACACAGGTAATAAGAGCAATAAATGTGCACGTATTGGCATTGGACTTGAGACGTCCACAACTTGTTATCAATCAATTTAAATGTTTGAAAATTTATTTTGGACCAGTCTTAGTAAAAGCTTGATGAATTATAATGATAACTTATCTTTTATCAAAAACGTCTCTTTTGAGTCGTTTTCTATGATTATGACTGTTGATTCAGGAAGTAATACCCCAAATTAGCTTCCGCTGCTATATTTCAAATAAGGGGGTGTTACATAATTGGTATCAAGAGCCACGGTTATAGAGAACAAGGTTAAAACCTAAACTATAACTATTTTTTCCAGTCAAAGGAAAGTCCTCCATGCCACTGCATTTCCCGAATAGTATGTAAAAAATACATAACTATTAATAAAATATTATATATAAGCTTATGTTATTTCCACTAGGTTATTTCAGAAATATGTCTTCAAACACGTCCGACTATATCTACCTTATTATCGTCCCATCTGATGTCGATGTTGAGGATGCCTTTTCCTTTACAAACACTCCTGACTATACTCCGGCTTCACCGAACTATTCCCTAGCCTCACCGGGAAACACCTCTCCTGATCCTTCAAATGATTTATCTAAGTATCTTTTGGCCTCGCTAGCCATCTCACCTTCCACAAGATCCATATATATGAATGTTTTAATGCAAGCGATAAAATGCTACTAGTAACGAATCACCTATTCAACTACCACAAGCTCCTACTATTCCACCAACTGTTTTACCTCCATCTCCAGTGTTACCACTATCATCAATGTTTAATTCCTGAGATTTATTTCTTCCTAAGTAGATTATAACCACCTTAAGATATCGATCTCATTCCCCGATCAACCTCCTCAACTTCTGCTCTAACCTCAAATTTGAGGTTGGTAGAAGTTCACAATAAAAAGTCTCCTTTGCGGAGCGAGCCATTAGGAACAATTAATACTATTCTAAATCACTAAGATGAGCTTTCTCTTGAGCTCATTGAGCACATAGAAATAAGGTAGAAGTTCTAGGAAACGTCGAGTAATCATACAAAAAGATTTTGATCAACTATAAACCGAATGTTCAAGAAGGCCCAGTACTTAAATTTCTGGATTTTAGAGAGAGCAAATAAGGCATGACAATGAGATTGTTCTTGCTCATGTTAGGATTTCTACTCTAGAGATACTCATCGAGGATATCTAGATTCGCCACCGATCAGATATGAAGAGTCTTTTGGACAAAATCCAAGAGCTCAAGAACCACAAGGGAGGACCATCAGACTACTAGACTAGATCTTTATCATTTACAACTTTTGTTAGAATCCAGCCACTAGATGTGTGGCATAAATAATGACACTTGTCAAATTTTGACTATGTAAAAATATGTAAGACAAGTTGTTTATAACTTTAATACAAGGGATTCCATATACCTTCGCGTTTATGAATACCGATTATTTTGTCAATGTTGTCCTATCCTATTTTCTGTAGTATGACAATTCATATCTTTATCCGAGATTACCATGGTTCTCTTACCATTCGGTTTTTTCTCAAACCTTTATCATGAATACCATTAGGTGGAATCGTATGCACCATGTCTTGATTTCAACTACACTACCAGCAGACTATTCTTTGATGAGTTATCTAAGTGGTCGCAGTATGAAACCATTGGAAGTAAACCAATCCCCGAGAAACCAAATAAGTTAAAATGCTTGTTAGAATGTCAATTCTTAAATTTTTTTTGTTACATCCAATATATAATATAAAGAATGTGTAAATTCTTGTTAGAACATTGTATCAAAATAACCAATATATACAATGAAAATGACAAAAGAATTCAGATAATCACTAAGTATGAAATTTTTTGATTTTTTAAAAGAGGCTTTTATAATGACTAAATCATTATATGAATTATTATTCTACATGACTGGTAAATGTTGATAGAATGGCTCTCAAGAGAACATCAACATCTGCAGCACCAGCCATGACTCAGGCCGCCATCAAGAAACTATTGCTGATAGATTGCGCAGCCCCTGGAAGCACAAGACTGCTAACGATGGCCAGCGACAATACAAATAGAAATCCTGAACCAAGAGAAGCTCTTGTAGCAAGAAAGTGATAGACTAGAAATAGTTTAAATGTAGCTGCCAAACCTTTCAATTTTAAAGGTACTCATAAAGTCGCTGTTTCTCCTTCAAACCGCTGGTTTGAACGAACTGAATCGGGGGGAATTTTCCCGTAGCAACTGTACCAGGACTGCAAAGTGAAATTTGCTACTTGTTACTCAAACTGGAAGAAACTTTGTCCTGGTGGAATTCATTCCCCTAGCCTATTGGAATAGAGGAAGCCTACAAGATCACCTAGTCTGAATTTAAAAAGCTCTTAATAAAGAAGTATTGTCCCCGAATTGTAGTCAAGAAATGAAGATGAAATTTACAATACAGACTGTAAAAGGGAATAATCTCAAGCACTTAACGTTAGAAGATTCCAGGAATTGGCAGTCTTATGCCCAACTATGGTGCCAAATTCTGAGAAACTAGTGAAGTCTTCATCGGGGGATTACCCAGAATTATTGAAGGAAATGTTTTAACCACTATCAAAGCCCGACACTTTGGAGGAAAGCCACTACGAAAAACCCAAAGGTTAATGGATCTAGTAACAAAGAACAATTTTGTGCAAGGAACCAATGATCACAAACGAAAGTTTGATGAAGAAGAACCTTCACCAACAACAACAACTACCAGAAATAACTTTAATAACACCGCAACAATGATCACCACCAACAAGCAGAAATAGAGAGACAAGAAAAACATACAAGGCTTATTGCTAGTTCACCTACATGAAATAGTAGGTATACTGGAGCTTTCCCCTGTTAAGAATTGTACCCTGCATCACAACAGGACCTTTACTAGACAAGAGTCCGACTTGCAACGAAGGACGGGTCCACTTGACCAAGAAATGCAGAAACAAGGGGCCGACCACTAGAAGCAACCTGCAACTAATATTCATAACTTGTCATGCCTGTGGAGAAAAAGGGAATTACAGAAACCAATGCCCAAAAGCAAACAACAATGCCCATGGAAGAGCATACTTTCTGAGTGGATAAGAAACGCACAGCCAAAGATTAGAATGTAACCAAATCACTAGCAAAAAGTAAGTATTTTGAATCAGGAGGCCTAAAAACATTTAGAATCCATATTCTTGCTTCTAAGCTTCATGAATCCTATCAATTACACTATAAACAGACCTACGACATTGAAATGTCCAAAGGAAACCTAGTAGGCATTAATATCGTTATCTAGAGTTGCACCCTGATCTTGTTAAACCAACCTTTCGAAACTGATCTCATGCCGATTAATCTTGGTAGTTTTGACATCGTCATTGGTATGGATTAGTTATCAAAGTATCATGCTAGAATTATCTATGACGAGAAAGTCGTCCACATCCTAATCGACAGTGAAACTTTGATCATACGAGGTGATCAAAGTAAAACCCGACTAAGCCTCATATCATGTATTAAAACTAAATGATATATATCTAGGGGATATCAAGTTTTCATAGCCCATGTAATGGAGAAGAAGTCAGATGAAAAACGACTAGAAGATATACCAGTAGTTAGAGAATTTCAAGATGTTTTTCCTGAAGATCTACCTGGCCTTCCTTTAATTCGCCAAGTAGAATTCCAAATCGATTTAATTCCAGGAGTAACACTAGTATGTGCTTAAATCACATACCTTTTACATAATAAAACGTGCAAAAAGACCAAATAAATGAACAAAAAGACATAAAATTGCATTGTATATGTGTAATATAAGTGATTTTGTGTCTGCAGGTACAATATTCAATAAAAAGAAACAAAAACAAAGGCAAAGCGACCAAACCGAGCACGGGAAAGAACGAGCGTGAGAAAACGAGTCTAACGGTGCTCTCGGATCTTATTAGGTCCAGCCCCCCCCGTAAATCCACTTAATTGGGTCCAGGCCAACCAAACCAACTTTTTTGCAAGCCTAGCCCAAGAATAGCTGCAGCCCAGTAGCTTTAGTAATGCATGATCGTTGGCCCAGATTCAATCTACTTGGTCCAAAATTGAAAACATATGACTAAGCCCAAAACAAAGTAAAGCCTAATTTCAAAATCTGGTCCTATTGCTTATAATTGACGCAGCTTAAAATATAAAAGGGTGAGGTAAAGCCAGCCAGACGTGGGATCTATCTATAACTTATCTTTTCATTTTTTTCACTTCTTATTTTTGTAGAGTAGATAGTTTAGAATTAGAGTAGGTAATTTCTTTATTTTTCTTTTCTATCAAATGTTACAGTAGAGGATTAATGTGTAATGAACCACTAGATCTGTTGAAGATTGTTTCCGATTCGATGTTTTCGTTTTTTCTTTTCTTTCCGTAATTGATTTTTATGCATTATGTGTCATCATCATTAAATCATCATTAAAAGAGTCATATGTTTATTTATAAACTTGACATGTCATTTTACGTTTTGTTTCTTTTCAATCAATAAACCATTTTTTTTCTAGCAAACTTTATTTTTTCTTTTTTCGAGTTCTTATTTTTAAATCCCTTTATTAAGTAACTAGAGTAAAATAGTTTGTGGCGATCGAAGAGGTGATTATAAAGATACTAACGAGAGTATGGGTATATGAGTTTGTAGAACTATGTATTGGTTGGAGTATGTTTTCGAGTTCATTCTATCCGTAATTTTCGATTCGGTGACTTCTAATCCCTTTTCTTTATCTATTTTATTTCATTATGTTTAGCTTATTCATTATTATTATTGTTGTTTTATTTGTTGCTTTTTAGCGTAGGTATGCGTATTAGCGAGTAGCTTTGTTATATGCTTGTTAAGTAAGTTGGTTAATAGTGAATTAAGTGTGAAATTTAATAAGTGACTAGTGATTAATAATTTGTAAAAATTATTTAGTTTAAAGTTTTATTTAGTCGAATAGGCAAAAGCAATAAGATTAATAGAGCATTCAAACTAAAATTAATAATTGTAAAAGTTGTTTTTAATATTAAGCCAACGTTTTGAGAAGGCAAATTATTAAAAACGAATATTTAATTCATCATTAAGATCTAAAATTTTCACTCCTAAGAATCAATTTACCTTTAGCATGACAAGCATGGTTTCGTTTTATAATCTTCATATTATTAGTTTGCTTATTATTTAGTATTATAAGTTTATTATTAAAATAGTTTTATCTTATCATTAGTTTTGATCAAAACCAAAAAGTAAAGATTTCAATCATATATATGGAAACATTTGTCGTGAATTTAAATTCATCTCGACGTTTGGAGACAAAGTAAAAAACACACAACATCTGGATGATCTATTATTACTTTTTCTTAAGTAATTTTTATCCGACATGATTACTATATTATATCACTTGACTAATCGCAATCTGCAACGAATAGTTCTTGGCGGCAGCTGCCTAGTGCCGGGGGGGGGGGGGGGGGGGGGGGGGTGGGGCTGGGGGCGGGGGTGGGGGTAGAGGTTGTACGATTTTTACGTGGTATTTTTCGAAGTTGATGCTGAAGATCTTCTTTTTCGGAAAGTTTATTTTTGTACATTATTAAAATTAACAAATCCAGAAAATATTTTTCTTCTTATTTTATTTTATTTTTTGCTTTTCTTATATCCATAATAAAAAAACTGTCCGACAAAATATTTTTATTTTTATTACGATAAAATAAAAATATAAAAATAAATCTCCTAATTCCTCTTATTTCGTTAATTTCTTATATCTCTCTTTATCCTCTTATATCTTTTTCTTTAATTCTTGATGTCTTCCGTTCAACCAAAGTGGTTTTTTTTGGGTGTTGTGGAGGTCCGTTAGATGGTTTACTTTGTCGATGGTGTACTTGCGAGTGGTGTGGAAATAATCTTTGAGATGGATTTTGTTCGATATGCGATTCAGGAGCTGGAAATTCATTCGTTTATGATCCAAATCCAAATTATTTCAATGATCCTCCAAACTTTTTCAACCATCCTCCACAGCCCCAGACATACTCATGTGCATTATGTGGGAACGATTCTCATTATGGTTATTGTGGAAACCAAAAAGATCGTTAGATCGTTTAAGCTCAGGTTGTTTAGACATTTATCTAGGATAATATCAATGTCATACAAGATTAAAAAACAAAGCAGAAAAAGAACAAAGATATCCAACACGTTTTTTATTACCAAAAAACGTTTCCATCAATCCCAATTCTAGACATCAACACTAGAAGCGTTTACATAAGTAAACAATAAACAGGGATCACGGCAAACCTGATTACCTTGAGGCTACAACACCAACACTCTAGAGACGTCTAACATCTTAAACTACACTTAGTGTGTTAAAAAAAAAACCATACTTTTTCTGGATACATAAAACCTATGTCTATGATCTCTTTATATAGGGAGAGATCATGACTTACAAAGGAAACATAATACAATTAGGAAACTATTAAATAGCATTAATCAACATTAATTCTTATCCTAACAACCAATTAATAGCATTATATAACGTGTCTTTATCCTTTTAAGCAGTATCAATGTTGTATCTTGTTTCCTTCTTTAAGGAGATCTTCTAAAATCTTATCATCATTTAACGAATTCCTCCTTTGTCTTTTAAGTCCTTCTTGTTTCATTCTTGTTTTGTCTTATCAACTCAAAATATAATTCCCAACAATCTTCCCCTAGTTGATAATGACAAAACCGAATAAGCACGAACTTCCCCTGAAGTTAATATACAAATGAAAACTTCCTCTTAAGCTATGCAATTCCACCAAGGATCTATAAGTTGCAAATCATTAAATCTTCTTCCCCCTTTTGTCAATATCAAATAAGAGACTAAAGTATGCAACTATTGATCTTTACAACTATGCACCAATATACACTTCTTAATCCAAGTATATCCAACGCCCAAATTGCCCTCCATTACGCACCTTAAGAAAAATGAACTTGAGCAGTAGAAACTTACACTAGCAGTAGTAACATAAGGCTACATTAGTAAAAAACCTCACCTCGATGTAGCCAAATAAAAGGTAAACATTTTAACATTAAGCTTCCCCTGAAACCCATATGTTAACCATTTCTTGAATCTTCAATTTTGTAGGCTCTATGTAATGATTACTGATGAAGTACACTTGATATACCGAACTTGATACTGAAGTAAAATCTCCCAAATTCGTTACTTAAGCTTGCACTATGTAGATTATAGAACGGAGTAAGAATTTGTGGCTGATCAAATCTCTAAAGAAAAAACACATCACCTATTGAATTTATCCACATCAACATCTTCGGTGACACTGAGCCCACTTACAACGTACCCTTTAAGTGATAGTTTATCTGCTGCTCAGTGCTGCTGGTGGAAAGATTACGACTGTTTGAAGACTTTCTAACTGATCAAGAGGATGAAAGACATTTAAAGAGAGATTAATATTGTATGGAGAACAAGAATACGTGGTTAATATAAGTGTTGATATATTATGTACAAAGATAACTTGTGTTTAATTTAGAATATAACGTTTATGTTAAGAAAGATTTGTAGGATCCCGATAACACTTCACTTCATAAACCACACGAATTCTCGATTAATAAAAGAGAAGTGGGTGAAGATTCTAAGAGAGAGAAAGGAAGAGAGAGAGTTGAAAGAGAAAGGATATAATTGAAATATTATAAAGAAATCAACTTTGTGTGGTACCTTTCCAAAGTGGAAAAGGTAAATATATACCCTACACTTAAAGTGACTTACAGAATTTTTTAACTATGACCCCGGGCTCGGTTTTTGCTTGATTAAACCTGAAAATTATACAATATAAGATTTAACAATACGAGCCCCTCCGATACATTTCACTATACAATGTTTAACTAATTGATTGACCGAGACTTAAATACATAATGAACAAACTTCATGTTCGACTCAATATTTTAAGGCTAACAAGATTAAGATATCTTAGGAATATATTGTAAGCCGACTAGGACTCCTTAGTCTATAAAATGGGGGTGGGAGGAGGCCTAGGGCATTAGTTGAGACATCTCAATAACACGTTATCACATACTATCCATCACTAACATACATACACAGATCCATATATTAGAGTCCTTGTAAGCTTCAAGGTTGTACCCTAAGTACTAAGATAGAGTCCTCGTATTATTATCATAAAATATATAGAAGCATTTTTGTTTACATCGTGTGTTCATTCATTCAAGATTACTGTTTCATTGATATATCTTCTAGATATTAAAGAGTAGATTCCGCATACTCTTTGATATACACACAAAGTTTCTACCCTATTGATTATTGAATTTGATCTAAGGTAACATACTCTTTAACAAGGTAAAGAATCAGTACCGAGATTGAGATCAACAAAATTATGTGGTAACAGAGCTTTACTTTGAGAAACTTTGGATCTAGAAGACATGATTCATGAATCTACAATAGTGGTCCTACAACTGCAAAGCTTCCCATACACAAATAGGGGAAGTATAAGAGAGGGCTAAAGGATTAAGCAGTACTTTTAGATCCAAGATTATGCACTCTATGGAAGTGATAGAAAATGGGAGATTCATGGGTCACAATAGTCTCAAAACAATGAGGAGAATGGGATTAACAATTTCAAAGATTCTACACCTCAATCTACATAAGAGAAGACAAAGGAACAAGAAAGATGTCAAAAGCTAGGTGGTTTGTTACTCATGGCACTTCAAATGAACATATCAGCTAACATCATTCAGTATCCAGATGCTGAAATCTATGTTTGCTGCCATTGAAACAGAGATTTGGAGGTAATGCAGCTACCAAAGAAAAACTCAAAAAACTTCTTTTGAAGCAACAGTATGAGAAAATTTCAGTGCAATAAGTGCAATATACCTCATTGACTCGATTTATAGGCTTCAGAAGATAGTCCCAAAGGCCTTGCTATCTTGGGTGTGATCATTGCCAAGAAGATTTAAACTTAAAAATTTTAAGCAGCTTACCACCTGAGTGGAATACTCATGTAGTTGTTTGGATGAATAAGCCTGAATTAAGACTAATTGAGTATAATTATTTATGTAAACAAATTAAGATGTTGAACAAAAGATAAAGAAAACTGTTGGTACATCCATAGTTGGTCAAAAAAAAAAACATTGCCTTCATTAGACTGCACCAAATTTTAGCAGAACCAGTGAAATGCTAATACTGCTTATTTCACAAGTTTAGTGCTGCTAAGCCTCTATGTTAATACTGCCAGTCTACAAGTTTGCACTGCAAATGTCAGTGATAATACTATGTATGCTTTCATGGTTGAAAATCCCAATGGTTCTAATGTCCTACATCAAGACTTAGAGAAAATTCATGAAGATGATTTGGAAGCAATAGATCTGAAGTGACAACTCTCTTTGCTAAGTGTAAGAGCAAAGAAGTACTATCAGAAGACAGGCAAGAAGATTTTCATTAATGGTAATGATATTGCTGGATATGACAAATCTAAGGTGATTGTAACAAAAATTAACTGTAATAGTTAGGACCACTTTCCAGGGGTGCAGAGCATCAAGAACAGGAAAATCAGTTCAGAAATCAAGACAACACCAGGAAGCAAGGAAACAAAGAAGACACTTCCAAGGCAATGCTGGCTATTGATGGTGTAGGTTTTGATTGGAGTGACATGGCAGAAGAACAAGTTCAGACAAACATAGCTTTAATGGCATTTTCAGACTCAAAGGTATACACTAATAAAACTTGCTCTAAAACTTGTCTAAATAACTATGAAACTCCTAAAAACAATATATGATCTCTCTGCTTGCTAAACACATCAAACAAAATTTGAGGCAGAGCTACTTATAAAAGAGGACTATATCTGTTGAAGCACAACTGTCACATAATAGGAAGGAATAGGTACCTTTTTAGTGAAGAAGTGTTATCCTTTAAAGAGAAGTATGAATCAAACAATATGAAATTAATATGCTTAAAACAGTGTTTGAAAAAGTTAAGCAAGAAAAAGATGGCATTAAATTTAAAATTGAGAAATTTGATAAGGCCTCAAAAGACTTAGATCAGTTGTATAAAGTCAGATAACCTGACAAAAGTAAAAAGGTTGGAATATAGTGCAGTTCCTCCACCTCATCCTTTAGATATTTTATAATAGACCTAACAAACTAATATGTCTTATTCTGGTCATGTTGATGAATCCAAAGAGCCTGAATTCAAAAGGCCTATGGTCTTGAGAAAAGTAAGAAAAAGATTCTAATGTTATTTTGTGAAAAGTATCAGAATAATTCTAAGGAAAATTCTGACAAGTCTTTGTAAAGAACAAGCAAATCACAGTAAAAGAAGTAACTTTTTTGAAGGTTGTGGTCTAACACAAGTAGGAATGTTAGTGAATTAAGAACCTAATAAAGTTAGGAGAATAATGATGTCCAATAATTGAAGGATTTGTGTGTCCAGATTAGAAGGAACAAGATGAGTCTAAGACTAAGCCTGAAAAGAAAACTGTTATTCCTACTGCTGCTAAAATAGAAAAACCAGTTAAAAAGTCAGTTAGGTATGCAGAGATGTATAGATCACAAAGGCCCTAGAGGGAATCTAGAAATTGGAATGGTTAGAAGTCTAATCAACTAGGTAGTGAATTTTTGATGTATAATAAGGCTTGTTTTAATTGTGGGAGCTTTAAACATGTGCAAAAAAATTATACTTACCATCAAAAGAAAAAGGTGGTAAGTGGGAACAATTACAACAGGGTGGATAATTACTATTATGCCAAGACCTCACACCATAGAACCTACAAAAATGTGACTCCAAGAGTAGTTTTGCTGAGAACTGGCCTAAAACCTCTTAGTACTGCTAAGTCAGTTTATACTGCTCACCCAAAACCAACAGTGCATTGTGCTAGACCAAAAACTCATTTTTTTCAAATCAGCACAATCTACTGTCCAAAGGCCCTTTTATAAGAAACCAGCATTAACTAACAGGCATTTTAATCATAAGGTTAATACTGTTAGGCCTAGAATAGTTAATACTGCTAGGTCATACAGAACACCTGTTAATACTGTTAGGCCCAGAGTAGTTAATACTGCTAGGTCAAATAGAACATCAGTTAATGCTACCAGGGCAAATGGGTTCAATGTTGATAAGCCTTTAGCATGTTGCGTTTTGTAGACCTGATCAAACCTAATAGTGCACCATCACTTTAAAACAGATATAACTACCTTGATACATGGTGGGCAAAACCAAGTCAGTAATGGCTTTGGTCCCCAAAAGAAATCTAGATTTCTTTAAATTCTTTGTGGCGGCAAGCCACAACATGAATGATAAAGGATTTGTTGACCTGGATTCTCAAAGCACTGACTGTAACATAGCTTATCTCTCTGATTTTACGCCAGTTTGGTAGAGGTTATGTTTTCATTGGAGGAGTGCAATATGGTGGTAAATATTTCAGGTAAAGGGTACTCTTAAGACTGCTATCTTCTTGATTTTGAAGATGTATACTTTGGTCAATGAGTTATATTCAATCTTTTTAGTTCCTCACATAGATTATTACAAAAAGAACTATATCCTTTATAACAATACTGAATGTCTTGTCCTTGTCTCCAAATTTTAAGTTGGCTGATGAAAATCAGATACTTCTTAAAGTTCCTAGAAAAGACAATATGTACAGTTTTGATATGAAGAACAATGTTCTAAAGAAAGTTTTGACCTGTCTTGCTGTCAAAGGCTACATTATAGAATCAAATGCTTGTTTGGCACAGAAGACTTTGTCATATTAGATTATTAAAAACCATACATAAGCTATGTCAAGGATAATCTAGATAAGGACTTACCTACCAAAAATGTTTTGAAAATGACCAAACCTGTGTTGCTTTCTTAAAGGAAGCAACACATAAGCTACTTAAAAGTCCAAAGTTCTAATCCTATTACTTAAGCCTATTGTATGCTACAAATTGATTTGTTTAGGTCCAACCTTTGTGAGTAGCTGATGCATAAGAATTATAAGCTTATAGTCACTGATGAATATAGTAGATTTACAAGGGTTTTGTTTAACAACTAAGGATGAAACCAAGTAAGACCCTAAAGTCCATTAATCAAAGAAATAGAAAACAAATTGATAAGAAAG
Source organism: Tanacetum coccineum (assembly GCA_026074375.1). Classification (NCBI taxonomy): domain Eukaryota; kingdom Viridiplantae; phylum Streptophyta; class Magnoliopsida; order Asterales; family Asteraceae; genus Tanacetum; species Tanacetum coccineum. Next base: position 74,674 of record BQNB010010006.1, read on the forward strand.
TAAACAAAATTAGAATAGATAAATTAATAAGTTTAAGACAAATTATGGGATGATTTTTGCAGAGAAAAGGGTATTACGAGTGAATATAGTGTAACTTAGGACACCTCATCAAAAAGGTGTAGCTGAAGGGCGGAATAATGACCCTCATTGAGCTAGCTAGAACAATGTTAGCTGACTCTAAGTTTACCTACCATCATTTGGGCAGAAGCAGTATTCTACTGCTAGTATAATGTACAAAATAGGGTTTTAGTAGTTAAGCCCGCATAACAAGACCAACCTTATGGAACATTTTAGAGGTTTTAAACCACTCTAAGTTTATGAGACCAATTTGGTTGTCATGTTTACTATTACTTTAATACATAGGATATTTAAGGCAAGTTGGTGGCAAAAGTGATTAAAGGTTTCTTTGTTGATACTCTTTGAGTAGTAACGCTTTTAGGGTATAACAATACTTGGACCAATAGGTAGAAGAAAACTTGCACATTATTAGGTTTTTAGAGAATAATCCTATGATAGAAGGGACAGGGTCAAAAAGGCTGTTTAAATATTTACTCTCTAATTCCAATCTATGAACTATAACCCAGTTAGGCAATGTATAGATTTCTAATGTCTCTGCTGGTACATCAGAAGAAAATAGTCAAGAGTGCATTGTGATGCCAATTTGGAAAGATACTTCATACTTTGATTCACCTACAGAGAATGTTGATAATGGTAAACCAAAAATTGCTGATGATACTCAAAAGCAAGATGAAGATGGTCTAAATAATAAGAATGCTGAACAAAGAAGGTTTGCAGATGATAGTAGTTCTAAAGATGTTAATGCTGTTGGGCAACAAGTTAATACTGTCAGTCTTGATGTTAATACTGGTAGTCTTAAACTTAATGTTGTTGGTCCATCAGTTAGTACTGCTAGTTCAAATGAAGAAGACATCACTGAAGAAGAACCAGAAGTTGATTTGGGGAACATTACAAATTCCTATATTGTTCCAACTACTCCCAATACAAGAATACATAAAGATCATCCAATTGAAAATGTGATTGGTGAAGTGCAGTCAGCTGTTCAGACAAGAAGAATGTTAAAACCTACTTCCTAAACAAGGGGTTTCTTTCTCAGTGATTGTATACAGAAAACACATGATACCCTAATACTTGGATATAATGCTTGTTCCTATCACAGATTAAACAACAAGCATTGCTAGCTAAAGCTCTATCTAATTCATCTTGGTAGATGCAATACAGGAAGAACTTCTCAATTCAAACTTCAACAAAAAGTTTGGATATTGGTGGATCTCCCTAAAGGAAAGAAGGGGCAATGGAACAAAATGGTCTTTAGAAACAAGAAAGAATAAAGGGTAATTATGATTAGGAATAAAGCAAGGTTAGTTGCTCAGGGTCATAGACAAGAAGAAGGTATTGATTATGAAGAAGTGTTTGCACCTATGGCAAGAATTGAGGCAATAAGATTGTTTTTGGCCTATGCTTCTTTTATAGGTTTTCTAGTATATCAAATGGATGTAAAGAGTGCTTTCTTATATGGAACCATTGAGGAAGAAGTCTATGTTACTCATCACCGGGATTTAAAAGATCAATGACCATCCAGACAAAGTATACAAGGTGGTTAAAAGCACTTTATTCGGTTGCATCAAGCATCCTAGAGCATAATAGGAAACTTTGGTAACTATTTGTTAAGCAATGGGTTTTAACAGGGCAAGGATAGATTGACATTATTTGATCAAGAAGCAAAAAGTAGCTCTTTTACTTTGTATATGTCTGTAGATGATATTATCTTTGGCTCAACAAACAAGGAGTTATGTACTGGTTTTGAGAAGCTAATGAAAGATAAGTTTCAGATGAGTTCTATGGGAGAACTAACTTTCTTTCTAGGGTTACAAGTACAACAGAAGGAAGATGGAATATTTATCAGTCAGGACAAATATGTAGCTGAAATTTTGAAGAAATTCAACTACTCTGATGTGAAGTCTGCTTCAACTCCTGTTGATTTGGAAAAACCTTTGGTCAAGGATGGAGATGCTGATGATGTTGATGTACATCTCTATAGATCTATGATTAGGTCTTTGATGTATCTCACTGCATCTAGACCAGATATCATGTTTGCAGTATGTGCATGTGCTAGATTTCAAGTTACTCCTAAGACATCACATCTCTTAGCAGTCAAGAGGATTTTTAGATATTTGAAAGGCAAACCAACTTTAGGCCTTTGGTATTCTAGAGATTCTCCATTTGAACTGGTTGCTTATACTGATAGTGACTATGCTGGAGCAACTCTTGAATCTGAAGTCCTACAAACTGGAGGATGTTAGATTTTGGTAAACAGGTTGATATCTTATACAAGTACTCTGGATTCAAAACCAATTGCTGGATTATAGGTACAATTTCATGAACACTGTCATTAATATTGACAATAACAGTACTATCTGCATTATTGAAAATCCTGTTCAACATTCTAAAACAAAACATATAGAGATAAGGCATCATTTTATAAAGAAGTTGCAAACACTAAAAAGTTAATACAAGTGGTTAAAATTCATACTGATTTAAATGTTGCAGATCTTCTTACAAAAGGTTTTGATGCAGGCAGATTTCAATACTTGGTCTCAAGTATTAGAATGCTGAATCATTAATTGTCTATATCTCTTTGTGTTTTTGTAAAAGTTTTGTAAAGGATTAAGCCTATGATAGAAGGGACTGGTCCAAAATGGTTGTTTGAAACTTTTACAAAAATGTTGATCCATGGTTGAAATTCGTAATAGCACATTCACCTAATATATAATAATTGTCGGGAGTAAAAAGTTTCACAAGTTACAAGTATGAGTAGTGTTAGCATCTTAACTTATATTTAACGGTGATTTCGTTTTTAAGCTTGGTTTGGGACAAGTGAAAAATCGGGACGATGAATTTATCCTTTTTGGGCATTTTAGGATTGAAGTGCTTCTAATTCCGCGACCCTAAAAGTTATGAAAATAATGAAGGTCCAAACATTCTAGTTTGTTGCTAAAAAGAAAAGTATAAAGAAATGAGAAAAAGGAAAATATAAAAATATGTGTGGTAATTAGTGTAAATATTTAAAAATGGTCAAAACGGGGCTTTTCAAAACTAATGATTTCTTTTTCCTTTGATGAACACTTAGCTACTTTTCGAGGTAATTAGTCAAGGGGGGTTGAGATTCTTGGTTTTCTAAATTGTTTACTTATGGCAATGCGTGAGGACACGACAATAGTTTAGTATGGAGGATTTTGGTATGTGCTTAATTACACATACCTTTTACCTAATAAAACGTGCTAAAAAGACTAATAATGAACGAAAATGACATAAAAATGCATTGTATATGTGTATTTTGTGATTTGTGTCTTGCGGGTACAGATATTCAATAAAAAAACAAAAACAAAGGCAAAGCAGACCAAACCGAGCACGGGAATGGAAAGAGCTTGAGAAAATAAGTCTAACGGTGCCTTCGGATCTTATTGGGCCAGCCCGTCACCCACTTAATGGGCCAGGCCAGCCCACTTCTTTGCAAGCCCAGCCCAAGAATAGATGCAGCCCAACAGCTTTAGTAATGCATGATCGCTGGCCTAGATTCAATCTACTTGGTCCAAAATTGAAAACATATGACTAAGCCCAAAACAAAGTAAAGCCCAATTTCAAAATCTGGTCCTACTGATTACAATTAACGCAGCTTAAAGATATAAAAGGTGAGGGTAGCAGCAGACGTGGGATCAATTTATAACTTATCTTTTCATTTTTTTGTTACTTCTTGTTTATTGTAGAGTAGATAGTTAGAATTAGAGTAGGGGTAATTTCTTTATATTTCTTTTCTATCAAATTTACAGTTGAGATTAATGGTAATGAAACCACTAGATCTTTGAAGCTTGTTCCGATCAAAGTTTTGTTTTTTTATTTCTGTAATTGATTTTAACATTATGTGTCATCATCATAAAATATCATTAAAAATAGTATTTTAAAACTTACATGTCATTTTATGTTTTGTTTCTTTTCAATCAATAAACCATTTTTTTTCTAGCAAACTTTATTTTTTCTTTTTTCGAGTTCTTATTTTTAAATCCCTTTATTAAGTAACTAGAGTAAAATAGTTTGTGGCGATCGAAGAGGTGATTATAAAGATACTAACGAGAGTATGGGTATATGAGTTTTGTAGTACTAATGTAAAATTGGTTTGGAAGTATGTTTTCGAGTTCATTCTATCCGTAATTTTTGATTCGGTGACTTCTAATCCCTTTTCTTTATCTATTTTATTTCATTATGTTTAGCTTATTCATTATTATTGTTGTTGTTTTATTTGTTGCTTTTTAGCGTAGGTATGCTTATTAGCGAGTAGTTTTGTTATATGCTTGTTAAGTAAGTTGGTAAATAGTGAATTAAGTGTGAAATTTAATAAGTGACTAGTGATTAATAATTTGTAAAAATTATTTAGTTTAAAGTTTTATTTAGTCAAACGGGCAAAAGCCGTAAGATTAAATAGGCATCAAACTAGTAATTAATAATTTGTTAAAAAGTTGTTTTTAATATTAAGCCAACGTTTTGAGAAAGCAATTTATTAAACGGATATTAATTCATCATAAATCTAAAATTTTCACCCTTAAGAATCTATATTACATTAACTTGACAAGCATGTTTCTTTTTATATCTTCATATTATTAGTTTGCTTATTATTTAGTATTATATAGTTATTATTAAAATAGTTTATCTTTATCTTTAGTTTTATCAAAACCAAAAATTAAAAGATATTCAAGCATTATATTGGAAACATTTTCGTGAATTTCAAATTCATCTCTCGTTGGGACACGACATCCGGAGGATCCATTATTACTTTTTCTAAAGTAATTTTTATCCGACGTGATTACTATATTATATTACTCGACTAGTCGTTCGCGACGAATCAAGCACTAGTAGCAGCGCACCACTACAGATTAGCTCCTTCAGAATGCCAGGAACTATCTGACCAACTACAAGAGTTAGCAGACCGAGGTTTTATCCGACCAAGTACTTCGCCCTAGGGAGCTCCTGTCTTATTTGTTAAAAAGAAAGACGGATCTTTCAAAATGTGTATCGATTACCGAGAATTGAATAAACTCACTGAGAAGAATCGTTACCCATTACCAAGGATCGACGATTTTTTTGATCAACTTCAAGGTTCGAGTATTTACTCGAAAATTGACTTAAGATCAAGCTATCATCAACTGAGAGTTAGGGATGAAGATATTCCCAAGACTGCTTTCAGAATGAGGTACGGACACTATGAATTCCAAGTAATGCCATTTGGTTTAACTAACGCGCCTGCTGTGTTCATGGATCTCAAGAACCGTGTGTGTAAACCATACTTAGATAAATTTGTGATAGTGTTCATCGATGATATTCTTATCTTCTCCCGTAACAAAGAAGAACACACAGATCACCTGAGAATAATCTTGGAATTACTAAAAAGGAGAAATTATATGCCAAGTTCTCCAAATGTGATTTCTGGATCAGTATCGTGTAATTTCTCAGGCACGTGATTGACAGCCAAGGAATTCATGTTGACCCCGCCAAGATTGAAGCAGTTAAGAATTGGGCATCTCCTACTACACCCACAGAAGTATGCCAATTCTAGGACTCACCGGCTACTATTAGATATTTATCAAAGATTTTTCAAAGATTGCAAAGTCTTTGACTGAATTAACCCAGAAAAACAAGAAGTATATCTAGGGAGAAAACCAAGAGTCAGCTTTCCAACTGCTAAAACAAAAATTATGTGAATCTCTAATCTTAGCATTACCAGAAGGAAATGATGACTTTGTCGTTTACTGTGATGCATCACATCAAGGTTTGGGAGCGGTGTTAA
>BQNB010010007.1:5488-85200 GCA_026074375.1 Tanacetum coccineum
GTTTTGTAAATGTGTTTAACTTTAATAGATTAACACCTTGAGTAACAACAAACTACTTAGATTTATGTCCGATTATCATTCATTTCGACCAATTGATTCTTTGTATGAATTAATTAGGTGAAATTGCAATAAAATGGAATTGGGATCGAGTCGAGATGAATGGAAGCGAGAGTGAGAGGAATGAATCACTTACCAATCGAGGATGATTGTGCTTCGTGCTGCAAAAATCGGGTCTAAGTTTGATGGTGATGGTTGAGAATGAGTGTTTGGGGTGATGGGGGCGAGTGAGAAAGGAGGTGGGTTTTTATATACTTTAAAGCAGATTGTGGCGACGGCGTCGCATACAATCTCTGACGCCGTCAGGATGGTCCAACTTCCTTAACACGTTGACTGTTGACTTTTGAAAAGTTAACAATTTTTTTCTTTTCCCCCGGGGTCAAAGACGCGGTTACTAATCGTGAGTGGGAAAGAATAGTATGGCGGGGCATCGCCTTCAGAATGGTTATTGTTTTTAACGGTCGGGAAATTACGAGGTGTCGGTTGGGTTGCTAAAGAATCTCCTTCGTCATGTCAGGTCTGGATGTTTTGACTGGCTCTTTTGCCTGGTTTAAAACCAAATGTGCTTCTCCGGAAAAGGGGTGGGTTTGAGAAGTTTAGTTGAGCATATCTTATCCACAAGGGATTTATGGAGATAGATTTAAGGGTATCAGGGAACGTTTTTTTTGTAGGATTTTTTGAGATCTCATGCTTGGCCAGATTTTTGGGTATTTTGTAATTTTCTTGATTTTTCTTATCCATCTCCCTTCCTCTCTTACCTTTTCCTTTAACCCCCTTATAACTTCCGAGGAGAGTTGCATAAAATCGCCAATGATTACTTTCATATATTCTTCGAGTTGCTTGACTCTTTCTTCCTGATCGAGGATGAAGTTCATCACAACGTGCTCAAAACTTCATCTCGAACGGGGGTGATGGCTCAGAGGGAGGTCGATACATTTCGTTGGTTGTCATCCGGGATATGTTTTTGCTTCTTCGTCCATTAACGAGATTGCGTCCTTCAGGAGTGTGTCGACTTTGCGCTCCATGATTTCTAGCAACTGCTCGATGTTAGGATTTTTGTAATTAGGGCTCATTTCAACTGGGATGAAGGCATCGTCCCACCCTTCATCCTTATATTGGGCTAACCTCTCGATGTAGCCCAAGCCTCGTCTAGCCTTAATTTTCTAAGCTTCCCATTGCTGCGTAGTCAATGCCCATCTGGGTGGTGCAGTCGGTATGATCATAAAAGATTTGAACTTGAAGCCATAAGTCAAGATCATGATGAGGGACTTTTCGGAGTAAGTCCTTGAAATGAGTCCATGCTTCTGATAAAGATTCTCTATGATGTTGTTGGAACATCAGGATATCGATGCAGAGTTTTGTGGTCCTTCCCGGTGGAAAGAATTAAGCAAGGAAACAAGTAGTAAGATCATCATATATGGTGATGGATCTTGCTGGAAGACGTTTAAGCCAATTGCTAGCTTGATAGCGAAGGGAAAATTAAAATAAACGCATACACGTTCTTTCCCTGTTTTTACCATCAAGGTTAAGTGAGTCTACAAGTTTTAGGAAGTCCTTGGATCCTAAGACCAAAGTTCGTGGAATGAGCATCCGTTTTGCACCAACCGGATAGTGTTGGATCAAAGAGGTACCACGTTGTTCCCTACGGGGAGCTCAATGGTATTCCTGTAGCCCTCGTGGCTAGGTTTGGAGTAGTCTCCAAGAGTACGGATAGGATTCTCGTCTCCGATGGTGGTTGACGAGAATAGATTCTGAAACATATAACACAAAGAAAAGATAGACTACGAGAAAGCTAATATGCGGAATTAAATTCTCACTTGAAAGGATTCAAGCAAGTAGAACTAAGCTAAACTATGATCAAAACCAAACTATTCCCCATGTAGTGGCACCAAAAACTTGATGCGCTAGTCATAGGACTTCAACACAAAGTTTTACAACTCCCTAGGCAGAGTACCTAACCGTTGTAGTAGTAGTATAAGCAAGACTCGGGGTTGTTATCGTTCTCTAGGGGAATAGGGGAAGGCTTGATCACGGTCTAACAGAATTCTAGGGGTTGAGAGAAGATTATTTTTGTATTTTTATATTTTATAGAAAGCAGGTAAATCTATGGTTTGAGCGGTTGGTTTGATAGACTAATAACTAAACTAATTAATAAACTAAGCTACTGGTGATAAATTTATGATAATTAAATGTATTTACTTAATCATGGATTACTTATCAGATTGTTTCTCCTAATCTTCTTGCCTTGTCACACTTGTGATGATATGTGTAAGTATTTCCTAGGTCATGAACGGATTACACGAACCCGCCGTCTATTTAATGTTCTGTTAGGGCAACGCACAAGTAAGGTAGTATGAAGACTAATACAAGGACACTAAGAGAACATTAAATTCATGTGAAATATCTTAAGAGGGATCAACCATATAAATGGGTAAGGTAGTATGAAGACTGTTACCCAATGATATCCTTTCTACGTACTAGCGTTTCCCTAGACGTGTCTAGAATGATATAGACAAAAGCTGGTTTTCTAGAACCTAATGCGCACAATCATCAATCAAGAAGCAACAATGAAAGGATCTACAATCCAACTTTCATGTAATCATAAGCAAATACAAAGGAGGGTTTAGGCTCGCATGTTATAAAGAAAGCAAAGAGATAAATCAATCATACAACACATAGACATATTGAATGATTAATGATAAATAACCTTACTTGGATTAAAACATGGATTCAAGGTAGTTTGATAGGGTTTTGAGGCCCTATGTAACACCCCCAAATTGGGTCGCAGCGGAATGAGGGTCCGGGGCGTGTTACTTCATAGATCAATAACACAAGATATATATAGAACGACCAAAAAGTCGTTTGAAAACGATACATTGGATTTAACAAAGTAATTGTTACATAAGCCCGAAGCTTAACTTGTTCACTTAATCAAAGTACAAAGATTTTCATCCCCTAACAGATAACAAAATGAAATGCGACAAAATCTTTAATGCATGACATCCAAATCAAAACCACCAATGTATCCATCGCACCTCGTGCTTATTGATCCCCTGAAAAACATTGCTTTAAAACGTCAACAATAATGTTGGCAAGTCACGTGTATTTCCTCCAAAAGCCATCCAAGTGCTAAAAACTTGAAAACAAATGTTAAGCAAATTAATACTGAGTAATATTTAAATGATTTTGGGGGTTAAATGAATGACCCCGAAATATGTTTCTATAAAATGACACCTCATCAATAAGCTTACTTTACGTGGCTTATTTCAAAATAAGCTACAAAAAGTGAGCTTATGAAACATAAGCAGGAAACCAAATAAGCTAAAACAAACACCCCTTGTGATGGTCTTACCAAAAAATAACAACACAACTGAAACACAATAACAAGCAAAATAAAGCTTGAAAAAATAAAATTATTTAATTTTTTATTATTTTATTTAATTATTATTTTAATTTAATAATATAATTTTTTAATTATTAAAAACAAATTTAAATACTAAGAAAAAAAAAATTTAAATTTTTTAAAAAAATTTTTTTTTTATTATTTATACACACAAGCCAAAATAAAGAATTTTACCAAAGGTTTCGTGTTGCACGTGCAATCAAAATTTTGATGAAACCCATCTCATTGTCATTGTCATCTTTATCTTCATCTCCATCTCCCCACACTGATAAAAACTACTTCCCCAAATCTACCATAAAAAAATTAAATAGCATCATAAGCTGGTAAAAATTAGCTATATCCAAAACACCACTATAAACCCAAAAATTAAAAACCATAACCTAATCTAAAACAAAACAAAATCAAAACAAAACCCTAATTTAAAATTTAACCCTAATTTTTACCTTTCTTTATAATTGGATCTTTTGTGGGGTTTGTTTGAATCGTATGTTCATCTTCATATTAGACATATGAAATTGCCTCTGTCATTACAAATTTGATATAAAAAAACAAAAATTTACACCGTAATCTAAGTCTAAAGTTCCCATGATTAAATCTCTGAATTTTTCAATCACTGTGAAAAATGAATTTGTGCAAGATTAGTGAATGAGGTATGTGTAAGACTGATTTGAGGTTTGGATTGAGAGAGAAAAATAATGAAAGTGAGATTAGAAAGAGTTTAGAGACAACGCACCCTACAACGTGGATAGTTTGCAACAATAAAAGGTCGGGGTAACTCATAGATGCTAGTCTGGCCAAGCGTTAAATAACAAACCCGTTGAACCCGACAATCCTGCCTTTTGTATAGTTTTCTAATACTGATATCCAAGGTTTCAAAAATCGTGAATCTTTAGCCGGGCGGTCGACCACCTTGTAGCTTGTAATCGGTCATGGGGGATTAATTGGCGATTAATCGGATTGGCATTTCTAGCAAAATTTGGGAATTTCCGGCAAGTTTTGTGTATTTTCGGCGTGTTTTTGATATTATTAGCACTACTTTTTTCTAATAAAACTTGTAATAGATTTAAACATTTACTATAAGTGATCAAAACAAGCTTACGATGAGTTTTAGGTACTTTCGGCAAGATCGGAAGGTTTTCGGCAAGTTTGACCACGGTTGACCTATTTGTTTGACCTTGTTACATTAATCGGCAAGGTTGATGGCCTTGTAGCGTGTAATCAGCGATTAATCGACCTTGTAGACCTTGTTTTGCAACACTGCTGATATCTATAATCAATGTGAACACTTGTATGAAAATAAAAAGATCACGGTTTACACAATGATGATTGAGACACAAAATTATCTTACAATAAATTGTCGGTTTAAGTGGATTTAAATAACTAAAACTAAAATAAAAACTATAAAATTCTAGTATTAATCCAAAAGTCATCATTTGGTGGGAACACTAACATTTTAAAAGATCACATGCTGCTCGTTTTGAAATATTTAATGGTATTATGGGGCGCAAATACGTTAACTAGCATGCATGTTCACAAAATCATAAAATGAGACACAAACTAAATAGAATGAGACACAAAAATCATCTTTCAATAACTTGTATGTTTAAGTCAATAAGAATAATTAAAACTCAAAAAACTAAAATTGTTTTATTAATAAAAAAATCAACTATCTTTTATATATTTAACACAAAAATGAAAACACTCATGTTTGAGTTAAATTTGCAAAGTAGGCATGGAGAAATAAATAAATAAATTGAGCGATATGATTGTTGATTTCAATTGATGTCTTTGATTGGTCAATTATTAGTTAAGTTATGGAAACCCATTTCTAAATTTTATATAAAATTTAAACTAGCATATTCTTGGTATGGTTTTTTCTTTTTATACTTTTTGATCATAATAAGCGAAAAATTAACCGTTTATGTTTTGATCGGTGTAAATCCAAAAATTCTAAAGGAGCTAAAATTTAAATTCAATTTTATGGAATTAATTCTTAAAGTAGCTAAATTTAAATTCAATTTTATGGAACTTGAACGTAATGATTCTCAAGTTGCATATTTTTTAGTAAAATTTATATTTATAAACTTAACAAATACCCCATATTCTTTAAAACTTCTTTTATGAAAAATCATTATTATTATTATTATTTTTTTTATTTTATTATTATTATAAACATCACTTCATTAGAATAATATGATTTACAACAAATTGGAGGGAAGTCGAGATACTATTTGGGCCCCATTCCTCTTGCAATAGCAAAACTGATCCTACTAATGTTGTTATTATAAACATCACTTTATTATAAACATCACTTCATTAGGAATTCTCTACTTATTATTATTAGTGTTGTTCGCTTGTAAGAATGCCGTCTGAATTGTTGTTGTTAATGTGTTGTTGCTATTACTTATATTATTATGGATAAAAATCTATAATAACTTGTACGAAATTGTTAGTGAATAGTTGAATTTGAGGATATATTACTATCTTAATTAGAGTCTCCAATCCTTTATAACCAAATTAATCCTAATAAGATAAAGAATGTAAGTAAGAACAACAGACACAGATCCTTAACTAATTTCTTGGAGCCAATATACAAAATATTATTGTATTTGCAGTTTTCCCCTTTGAGATAGGAATGACATTTCTGTCTCTAATTCCTCCACTCCGCATCAGAAGGAAAATGAAACAACGGGATGAACCCACGCCTCCTCTCAAAATGTGTTGACACTTAGCACCCACCTCCCATACATCAGCACGCTTTCGATCCCCCCCCCCCTGTGTAGCTTCAATCAGTACGATCCATTTGGCCTAGAATCTACCATCCACACAATGGGCCTGTCAAAGGATTGACTCCATAATCAAATCAACACTCACACCCAACAACTAAGGCCCTCCATACCTTGAGTACAAGTAAACATTTATGATGGACGTAGGGGTTTGTCTCGGTTCACCACCCAGCCCTATATCAACTTCCTTATCCGACTTGAGAATCCATGCACCAACTTATGTCGGTTTTGTTTTATACAAACAATCCAACCACGGGCAACTGGTTGTTGTGATCCACTCTAGTTAGTATTTACAGCCTGTTATAGGTGTGGTGATTAACCTATGTATACAAGCTAATCACAAGAGAGACACTTGCTTAAGAAAGTAATGTCTACACGAGTATATAGGAAACAACTAATAAGAGAACATGGAATAATAAACTAAATGATCCTTTTTGGATTTCTATTAATTAAACAAGGAGAAATGTGTTTTTCTGAATGTGTACATTTCCCTAAGCCGTAGGTTCTCTTTATAGTGGGAGTACCCTATTCTGTATTTACTCAAAACGGCTAGGTGAGATTGTTATCCTATATAATATCTTCCTTTTTTAGCTCAAATGCATATCCTCAACTTAATAAACTAAAATCTTATCATGGAATTACTTATTTGACTTACCAGGGACATAAGTACTACCGTAGGAAACTTCGGTTACTTAGCCACTACCAGTAACTAAACTATTATAATAACTTACCAGCATGGAACTTATACCTGCAGTAGGATAACTTATTAAATACTAGTAGAAACATACAAATTTAGATATCCAAATTATATTGTTAAATTGCAATAAGAATAATGAGATAAAATAAACTAACAGTAAAGTCCATTAACCTTAGGTCGCTTGGAATCAGAAATTTGTATTTCTTGAGATAAAGGCAATCAACTGAACCCAGTGAGGTAAGTTCATTAACCCACTGTGTCATGACCAAATTCCAGATGTTGATCGAGCATCATTTCGATAAGATGACAGGAAAAGGATACTTCTTGTCAACAAACATATGTATAACCATACTCTAAATGTCTCAAAAACTTGAACACCAGTGAAAGAAATATAGCTTCTAGCTTTGTATACTCCAGGGCTGTGTGGGTTCTTTCCAAAACAATCACTACCATATTCACTTCAGGTGAATCCATCTAAACCTTAAGATCTCCCCAAAGAACAAGAACCAAACTCCGGCTCTTCTTATCCTGATAAAATGGTCATAACATAAAAAACAATCGGCTATAAAGTGTCATTTATCTGCTTAGTATCATGTGAAGGATTTTCAATTATGAATTGGGAAGTACTTGCGAGAGAGAGTTGTCTAAGGCTGGTAGTGGCAATTGATCGGATCCTAACCCCGTTGGCAATAACTCCAAGTCAACATCAGAATATAATTAACTATGATGTTCATCATCAAGAAGCAGGAATCCGCATCAGAAAGCATACTTAATGCACTCTTTGTGTTCAGCTCAGGATCTCTCTAAATTAGAATGGTAGATTCGAAGTTATGAACACCTTTTCTGCTAATTCGCTTCTTCTTGGTACACATCCTTCAGGATGTGAGGAAGGGCATGTGTGTTGTGTTGCTGTAGAAGCAAAGTTAGAAGGGACTTTCAACATCCTCTATTGTAGCTTCCTGAGAAGGAACTTCAACTTGAGCATCTGGAATATCCTGAGAGTTATGAGGATGGAGCAGAGCAATTACTCTCGTGAAACACATTTTGAGAAGGTGTTGCAACTTCGTCTTTCATGTGAACACACCGTGAGAAGGAGGCTTCAACTGGTATTTACTTCAACCATCACTAGTCTTGAGTTTTCTTTGAGGAGGTTATAGTCATTGGGGACTGCCATCTCTTTTCACTACGCACTTGTGAATGCAACAACTCTTTGGATTTATCAAACCTTCTTTGAAGCTGTCCAGGAGTGAGTTTTCGAACTTGAGCCATAGTCAATCCAGTATAGTATACAGCAGGAACCTTGTTATTCACATAACGTGCGCATATATTGCCTGAGCTGTGAAGGTTGGTGTCATGCCTATCCACTCGTTCTTGAGCCGTTTGCTCAGAAAGTTCTCTTATTCTAGAATTAACCTAAAGCACACATCCTGGTTTGCAAAATGATCATCAGTAAATTCTACCCGAAAAATTGTGGAAGATAAGTTTGGATTTGCTTAAAGTCCGAGCATATTTTATTATCCCAAGCACATCTAAGTAGGTTCCCGTTGCAGAAGCACGAACCTCTTGCTGTCTCTTCTTTTGGTTCTTTAGTCATCCCAAAGTCTTGAGCCATCTGCATAGCTAAATTAACATCTTCAATAAGAGAGTCAAAGCTTTGCTTTTCAAAAATCTGCTAGTTACTTGTGCTTGGTAATCTTTCGAGCAGCTTCCCAACCGAGTCATTTTTTTCTTCCAATTGCTTGAAAGTCTTTATTTGGAGTTGGAGATGGGTTTTCTTCAACCGAATACAATTTTCCCTTTCTGGCATCTTTGAAGGTTGATGAAGGTAGTAGCAGTTTTGTAGTAACCACTACTAACAGGAATTGTTTCAGCAGCAGGAACAGAACTACTGGTAGGAACAGTTATGCTACCTGGAGAAACGGTTGAAGGACCAGTAGGAGCAACACCAGAAGGAACATCAGTAGGAAACTCAGTAGAAGGAACCTCAGTAGTAGGAACATCAGTAGAAAAACTCAGTAAGGATCATAGGAAACAAGAACATGATTATTTAGAATAGCCAACAGTGGATTCGGTGGGATATATCAACGTCCACAGCGCATTAGCCAATGCATTTAAAGCATTCCAAATCCTCACATCTGGCTTTCGCCGTCTTCTTGGTCTGTATCACTCAACCCCACTTCCTTTTCTTAGTCTTGAGTTGGTCCTCCATTGCTTTGACTTTCGTGACCATTTTGGTACTTATCCTTAAGTTGCTTCTTGGGTGCCTTTGAGCTCAGTTTCCAAAGAATTACCTCTTCACAGAGTAGAGGACTGATAGGACAAAGCAGATAGGGTAATATGGTCTCAGCCACATCCGGATGCTATGACCTGTAGGAGCAGGATTTGAGTGAACGTGGGTGGGGAGAATACATGAGAAAGAGCCTCCCAAAGAGTCATCTTCAGTCTCATGAATTCGTGAGGAGGAAGCGATATTTGGTTCAGTCTGTTGATCTTTCTCAAAGATAGGAGTAACATTGGGAGTAGCTTATGATCTTGTGGGTGTAGGCACATGGTCTTGAGAATGGTCAGACTCATGCCTATAAGTCTAGTGAATAGTTTCGAAAAAAGGTTGGTGGGGACGCTTGTACTTCAGCCCCTGCCTCCTTCACTTCTTGAGTTGGAAAGGCTAGCATCTAAAAGCGGCATAGTTTGCCCACAAAAATTGTGCTTCATATTAGCAAAAAAGTTTGATAGAACAGCTTGAATAATGCGTAATGTCTGGTAATGTGGTTTCGATACCCAAAATGATTTGACAGGGAAGCGAGGATAACATTAAGACTTTTAGGATTAACGATGTTGTTACTAACCTTCCCTTAAAAATGTAGCTAGACCAGTTAAATCGTCGCCCATCAGAAAGACAAATAAGAGCAACAACAATTGAGCTACCAAATTGATCCCAACTACCGGACTTGGTACTGAGACAAATGAGAAAGGTTGTGCCCAAAAAAACCTCATTGAGGTGAAAACATTGTTCTTGTGAAAAATGTTAACTTGCCTTCAGTTAATACCCTAAGATTATCCATGACCAGAGTAGATTTTACTTGGGTAATTCATCAATACCTCCATATCAACTTAATTGAAGTTGACTTCTGACGGGATTCCTCAGTGTTGGTAGTAGGGAGCCGAATCAATGTATAGCTAGGGATAGCTGGTTGGACCAAACTACGGTTGACATGAGAGTGGTTGTTGACCCAAAAATTGTTTGACTAATGAGTCAAAGATGATGGGGTCAGTTGTGAGAGCATACCTTATGTGAGAAGCCCCCAAGAAGTCAAGAATCTGATGATAATCATCACTTCCTTTGGGTTTTTGCAAATAACCCACTTTGTTGTGTTCATCTCTGTATCTGAGTGCGGCCATTGATGACTTGAAAATAGGGTTGAGATTTTGTGCTGGTTGTGGATCGCAATGAGAGTTGATACTGGTGGATAGTGGGAAATTTAATTAATTTTGAAGATTGATCTCAATTGTGTATTGGTACGTTTTGAACTTAGGGTTTTAATGAAAAGGTTAAGTGTTAAAAATTTGAGAAATAGTAATTATCCTTTTAATTAGTAACCCCTTGACGAATTAATAAGACAAAATATCGCTATGGTGACTTTTAATTAAGATAAAAGCTCATTTAATCTACCAATACGAACAGACATAACCAGCACAAACATATGTCAACCAGAAGGAAAGTTAACATTACCAGTAAGAAGTGGTCTACCAGTAGGAAAAATTAAAACTACCAGTAGGAACTCTGGTTACACCAGAGGGAACACTGAACTTAGCTAGTATGAACTTTCTTGGCATAAAAATTAAGCCCACGTGGGTCCATGGAGAACATTTAGTTAAGGACTCATCCACCCTCTTGAACCATTAGTCTGCAAAAGATTAGGCCAATACACACACAACAGATACAATAAAATGGAAAAGAAAAGTAACTATCAGAATTAACTAAAACTACCAGTAGAAAAAGTTAAAACTACCAGGAGAAAAATATAACTACTAGGAGAAACATAGTGTAACAAGAAAAACTAATTTTGGAAAGAGGAAAAAAAATATTGAAAAACCAACCATTTAGAAACTTGTACAACAACAGTCCTCCCCTTGGACTCAAATCCTCCCCTCAATCTTAGTATCTATGGATTGAGCATCCCAATGTTAACCACAAGATGATTAAACCTAGGTCCATCAAATGCCTTGGTTAACAGGATACCAGCACATTACTCATCAGTTGTATTTTAAGGAATTGAATAAGTTTCTTTTCATTGATCTTTTATGAAATGGGTGCCTAATTTCGATGTGATTAGTTCTTGGTGAAAAACTGGGTTTTTAACTTTTGAAAAATGGTACTTGGTTAATCAATAAAAGATTTTTGGGTTTGCATAAGTTATACCCATAATCTATTAATGAATTTTGTATCCAGACGTACCTGAACACAGCAGTTGAAGCAGCAACATACTCAACTTTAGTTGGAAGAAGGTGGCCACAATGGTTTGCTTCTTGCGTTGCCATGAAATTAACCTCGACCCAGAAATGACATTCCACAGTTGTGGTTTTACTATCAATCTTTGCACCATCATAATCACTGTCACTATAAGCTTTTCAAGCACAAAAAAGGTGACTCTTAGAGAGGTACCTTAACCCCATAATTAGGTTTCTTTAAGATCACTTGAAATTCTCTTTCACTGCTTACAAATTGGAAGTAGTAGGGAGTACTTGATTCGTGAACAAGCATGATTGCATACATTTATATCCAGGGTCGGAAGCTGTTAAGTAATTAGTGAACCTATCATGGGACCTGTACAAAATGTACATTTACAGGATTATCAGGTTCGTTTTGGTCTCTTAGGCTTTGTAGCTTCATAGGGTGTAGTAGCAGTCCGTACACATTCCAAATCAAACTTCTTCAAGTTCTCTTGCAATACTTGTCTTGATTGATAAAAATTCCCAGGTCTTTGCTGAACTTGTAATCCTAAGGATGAAAGTAAGTTCTCCTTAGCACTCATTTCAATTCTCCCTCATCAAGGCTCAAATTCATCACACAGGCCTTCTTCGTAGATCCAAAAATGATGTCATCCACATTAGATTGTACTAGGATGATATTCTCATTTGTGTTCTCCTAAAGAAAGAGAGTCTTGTCAATGTGCCTCTTCTATAGCCATGTTTCAGGCAAAAAGGGTAGAAAGGGTCGTTTTTACCAAGCTCTTTGTGCTTGATGAGTCCATATTGAGGATTTGTTACCTTGTAGACCTTCTTGGGATGTTAAGGATCCACAAACCCCTTAGGTTGGTGACAATATACTTCCTCATCAATAAACCATAAAATTCCAAGTAAGAGGCAAATGCCTTAAGAAACTAATCTGATTGCCTCTATTCTTGCAATGGAGCAAATGACTCATCTAATTCAATCCGTCCCCTCCTCTTATGTCCTTGTGCTACAAGTCTAGCCTTGTTCCTTACAACAATCCCCCTGGCATCTCTCTTATTTTTGAGAATCCACTTAGTCCCAATAGCATATTTGCCGGCAGGCAAGTCAACAAGAACCCATACATTTTGAAACTTGAACTGTTGCATTTCTTCCTGCATAGCATCCACCCAGCTTGGATCGTTCAGGGTTTGAGCATTCACTTCCTGGTTCAACTTGAGAAAGGAAACAAGCTAAGACAATGTGAAAGTTCTATTGATATTGTTCTTGCTGGTCATGAATATAACTGATAAAAGCAGATTCACCAGTAGTAGTCTTATTGACCTTACTTCTCGTTTGCACAGCTAAAATATGATCACCAAGAATCAAAGATCGAGGATGAATTGTATTGATTCGATTAGTTGCCACGGGGACTGAACTTTTCTACAGTTGATGCTAAATTGTTTAGTATCAACACCCAAATTTATCATCATAAGATGTTGATAAGTGAAAATACCCACTGATGAGGGTTATTTATTTCCAAGGTCAAGATGGACTGGGAAACGTGGTGTAGGCTTAATCATTCAAAAGAATGAGTCTGTAGGACTCCTAGTAGATCTTGGAAACACCACACAGTAGGGATCTGAGACATTACCAGGAGAAATCGTTGTACCACCAGAAGGAATTTCGATGCTACCAGTAGGAACTGGTATGCTACCAGGAGGAACTGATTTTGTCCTTTGCGGCTCGTCTGTAATTCCTCAAAATCTTGTGGAACAGAGGTGGCTCTTTGTTCCTGACCTCTTCAGCCTTGCAAGCTTCCTTTTTTGGAAAGATTTTTCTTCAGCAGGATATCAAGAGGGTATCATAAACTTCATTACTAGAAATATCTTTTAGGAGTCAATCTTCTTGTAATGCTGTGGGTGGATAAGAAGGGATATTGGATGACTTTTTCATCACATTACGAGTCTGAATCATATCTTGTGTACGTGCCAGAGTTAGCAACGGACTTGTTGTTCCTACAGATTGGTTAAGCTTTATCACATGTATAGCCTAATAGTTCAGTCAAATAATCAAGGTTAATATACCATTCATGACCAAGACCTGCACATTAGGTTTTTCCTCATGTTACCTCTTTCATAGTCTCTTTACCCTTTTATTAGGCACATTATACACCCTGTTAGGCTTTCATTACTTGCAGTAGTATCCAACAATGTAGCCTTCAATCAGCCTTCCCATAAATTACCCAAATGATCACTTGTGTTTTAAAAGGTCACATGACAACCCAAAGGGTTTTTTTTAAAATGAATGACTGATGGAATGTTCCCAGTCAATAAGGCATGGTGGTTGTCTATTTGGGGAGGACTAGTTACCAACACTCTATTCAAGACATAACAAGCAGTTCTTACTGCTTCAGTCATAAAATCAATAGTAGGTAACTTAGAGTCAGCTAACTTAGTTCTAGCTGCCTCTATGAGGGTTTTATTCTTTTCTCAACAAACCCCATTTTGTTGTGGGTTATGGGCATTTCTTTAATCCCTCTTTATCCCGTTTGACCCACAAGAGTTTCAATAATATGAGTATTTTTAAACTCTGTTCCATTATCACATCTTATAGCTTTTACCTTTTTGTTTAACTGATTTTCAACAAGATTAATAAAGTCCTTAAGGATAGGATAGGTCTCATCCTTATGTTCTAAAAAGAAAACCCAACAAAACTGCTATAGTCTTCATGTGATCACAAGACGTAATATTTGTGGACAATGCTTCTAATGTGTAGGACCAAAGTTGGTCCATATGAGCAATTGTGCAAAGCTTCGGAAATGGAGCTCACAGCTATGATAGCCTTATAAGAGGCTTTCTGTTGCTTGCCTTTGCAACAAGCAACACAGGTATGGTCATTCTTGAAAAGTTTAGAGGGTAATCCTCTAACTAAGTCACCCTTTACCAACCTGTTCATGTTTTTATAGTTCACATGACCCATCCTCCTATGCCATTTCCACAGATTCTCAACTGAGGCTTTTTTCCACCAAAACAAGCCAAATTTCCTTGGGGGACTGAGATTATTCAAGTAATGGTGTAAGTTTATGTTTCCGTGGAACCTAAGTAGGGACCAAAATTGTCATTATTGGAAGTTAAATTCTTGGATAGCATAAGACAATCAGTGTCTGTGAAAAGAACTCTATTTTCTTGTAGCAAATCTGAGAGGATGGAGAACAAGTTGAATTGTTGCTTGTTCCTTCACATAGTCGACATTTTCAAAAATCCAGTGTGGGTGAGTTCTGTTTGTCCCTTTGCCAAGTTATCCTATCCTTCCTTCACACCACCAAAAAAAAATAGTCTCTTTTCCTCCTTGAAAACTCTTGAAAATTCATCCGGGTATTTCCATGTTTACCAGTCATATTCTAGAACAAAACCTCTATCAAAGATCCCTTTCATCTTTGCTATCAGTATAAGATATTGGCTACAATATACACATGGGAAAAAGTTAGTATTAGTGGGGGACCAAGCATTTATAGTTGGGTCTGCCTTGTGGATCTGAGAAGGTTGTCCAAGCATATGTGTGAGATCCACTATTGTTCTTGGGTACCCAGTATAAACCTTTTATATGTGTTTTCCAAGAACAACCTGCTGAGGGCTTAACAGCAGTTGCCCATCTCACCCTACCATATTGCATATGATTATAATACATTTGAGGTACAAATGGTGTATAGGTTTAAAAATAAGAACTTGTAGGTCTATTTAAATGAGGCTTTGGTTTTCTAGCAGGTACTTTTTGCCACAGCCTAGAAGTTAACTGATTTTTGAATCTCCTCTAACAGTAGATACTGGAATTGGGAATAGGCCTATGGTGATACCAGTAGGATCTGGATTTGCCTATTTTGCCTATCAGGTTGAACTGGTGCTTGCACCTTTGGCTTACCGTAGGAATGGATGTAGTCTAGCAGGAGTAATGTTTACTTTGCCAGTCCCTATGGGGGTTTACTGCTTGTGGGGACAAACTTGATTTGGGATGATGTACATTTTCCTAATTTGGACTGTACCCTACCCCATTACCAACAATCTTATTAGCCATTTGTTTCTCATAAAAATCACAATCCTTAATAAGATGAGTACGACTACCATATACAAAACATAACTTAGAAACAGATGAAGCATTCTTCTTAAAATGACCTGCCTTTTATTTTAAAAGAAAACCATTTCTTATTACTAAGAAGTCCTTGATTTGTTTCCTTTCTTATCAGAACTTTTACAAGATAGAAACTAGGTATTCCTGAACAATTAATGGGTTATTGGATTAGGTGTCCCAACATTGGACTCAATCTCAGGCTTCATTCTCAGATGTGGAGACATGAAATGTGGAGGGCAGGGAGATAGAATCTATTTGATCTTGGGCTCTGAAGATGTGACTTTGATATCATTGGAGCAAGTCATATGTGTTGTACCTCTGTTGACTTGTCATGTTATTCCAAGAGACAAATTCTTTAGAAAAAGAATTTGAGTCACCAGAAAAATTGAAGGACTTTGTTACATAAGTCATTTGTGATGAATCTAGGTCAGTGTGTCTGGTAGTGGAGTGTAATCTCAGTGTGAGGTGGTGGCACAAACTTTCATACTAATCTAGTTTTGGCAAACCTATTGATATTGTGGTTGCCTCTTACTTAATTCAGAGTTAGTGGTAAATACACTAAATGCAGAGTCATCCCATCCTAACTCATTTTCCCCTATATAGTTATTAAATCCCTTAACCCACTTTTGTTCTAACAGAACTTGCGAACTTTAACTAATTGAACCAAAGTAGTTTTTGGAAGAGGTTCTCCACTTTTCAGTTTGAACTAAATGATTATCAAGTTTTGTCTGTAAGTCTTTCTTAGCAGTTTCAGCAATAGCATTTATTCTTTCAGAATGTTTAGTAGAGTAGTTTTAGTGTATTTTTTGTTCAATTAGATACACACCTTAATATTGTCTTCAAGTGGTTAATTGATTCTTTTGAAGTACTCTTTTTGTTTTTCCAATGTTTTAAGTGAGTACTTATAAGCTTGAACTTGTATAAAATATTCATATTTTGGTTTATTTATATTAAGTCATGATACTGGGATTTTGATGTTCATTATACTTATTGTCACAACCATAAGGGCAGCAGTTATGTACCTCAGAAGTGACACCCATGAGAGCAAATTCTCCAGCATCACCTACAGTACTGACTTCCTTTTTATCAACTCCAGTGATCAAGTTGTATAACTTGGCAGCACCTTCTTTAATTTCATCCTCATTATCGCATCCAGCAATCATACCAAACTCCTTAGAAGCAATAACTCCATCACTCTGACCCATCATGGATTCTGTCAATCAACACGATGTACAAAAAGATCAATGCTTTGGGATCTTTTCTTTATTTCATACCTCCATGATTATTGAATGATGAATATCTCTGCTTGTCATTTCCTCCCTTTGCCTGCATTCTTGGCAAAGTGGCCTCTTTTGAAGACAATTGTAACATTCTGACTTTCTTATTGTTGAACCTTGCAGATTCCGTCTTTTCAAAATCAATCTTTCTTCCAGCTTTCTGCTTAAACTTGTGTACTCTACAGAAAGCATAGCCAATTTGCCATTTTAAGTCCATCTCCTCTAGATCCATTTTTTCTATATGATCAAAGTCTTCATAAGCCATGTTGTTGTTCTGCTCATATCGGAATTATTGACAAGATTGGAGAACTTCTTAATTACATTACCAGATCTTTGAGACCCAGTTTTAGAGTTAGATGGAACAGTGTAGGTAGATGAAGAATAACTTGGACTATCTACATATGACATCTTTCTGTTAGTACTGGTGGCACTAACAAATGCAGAATTGTTTGGACCTGCAGATTGGCTTGAAGAAAAAGTAGAGTATCCTTTGATATCTACCTCAAAAGTTTTAAATTGTAGTATAAATCTTCAAAGAAAGAATTCTAAGTCACCTTTGGTTTTAAGGTTAATAGCTTACCTGAGACCTTAATGAAGGCAAAGCTCATTAGAAACTTGAGATTAATATCTTCATCCTCTGGCTTGGCCTTAAGTTGGTTAAGTTGACTTAGAATCTTCTGCATTCTATCATACCCTTTGTGCAAACCCTCTGCTTCATTAATTCCGAACTCTGAAAAATTCTTGCTTCAGATAGACTTATTCATCTTCTTAGATTTGGCATTTCACCAAAACCTCAGCTTTGACTCATGCATTCCATCGGTATCCTTGCATCATCCATATATGGGAAATCAGCCACATAATCATTAGGAATTGTCTAAAGGGCAAGGTAGTTCTTGCCTTTGATTCCCTTGAACAGCAATCTGTGTTTCTTCAGCAGTCGTTGGGGTTGTATAATGGACCCTTCCATCACGATCTCTTCCAGTCCTTTTCAAGTTTTGCCATTTTGATCACCTTCCAGATATTCATATCATTGTTTGTGGATCCAGTATTCATCTTCATAGCCAGACCTTTACTCATCCTTTTTTCATATAAGGAAACTTTGCATTGTTGTTGAGACAGTGGTAATGTATTTGTGGTTTATTTTTTCGTTGTTGTTTAGGAATGGTGGGTTCACTTATGAACACTAGCATCACCGCTATTCTTGTCAGAATCCAGCATTTTTAAAGGTATTAGGTGTTTGTTTTGTGGGTTTATTACGGATCTTAATTCCAAGAATATTCTTATTATGAGAGACTTCAACAAGCTCTTGGATACCATTGTTGGATCCACTCTAATAGATCTTTTCAGCCTGTTAAGGGGGTGATTAACCTATGTAATCACAAAAGCTTATCACAAGAGAGACTCTTGCTTAAGAAAGCTAATGTCTACGCGGATATTGACACAATTAATAAGAAGAAGAACAATACACACATTATCTAACAACTCCTAACATAAAACCATGACTGATAAAAACCTAAAAGATCCTCTATGGATTTCTATTAATTTAACAAGGGAGAAATGTGTTTTTCTGAATGTTTGTACATTTCCCTAAGCCGCTAGGTTTCTTTATACTGGACGTAAACCACTAATGCAACATTTACTCAAAACCGCTGTGAGATTGATATGCATAAATATCTTCCTTATTAGCTCATGCATATCTCAACACTAAACTAATAAAATCTTATCCTGGAATAATTTTTGACTCTACGGGACTACGTACTCTACCAGTAGAAACTAAACTTAAGCCGTACCGTACTAATATTTATAATAAACCTTACCAGAGGACTATATTCCTGCAGTAGGAACTACTATACTACCAGTAGGAATACCTTACCTCTAGTAGAAACTAAAGTTATTTAAAAATATTCTAACAATGGTCTCATTAAAGGGACACACAATCGGTATCATAACACAAAACGATAAGTCTTATAATTCACATCTTGTCCCAAACTTGACATCAGAACCTCCTAAGCTAATCATAAGTACCTTTTCCATTTGAGATTTTCACAAAGTCATTTGTCGAGAAGATAAGGAAAATGTGGATTTTGCAATTTTAGTAATCGATGCGAATATATATTCGAGTGTGTCTTATTGAGTCTGACGGCACGATATCCCTCGGATTACTCTAACGGCCATAAGCCCCTTCTTAGTCGTATTAAACACACAACGCATGTCTAAGGTAGCGCTAGAAGTTACAACACCAGCATACCAACGAAGTTTAGTTTGCAATCCAACAGACTACAATTGTGACACAAGAATGACATAATTCAAAACATCATATGTAGAATAGAAATTAATCCCCCAAAATGCAAAAAGTATATGACAAGCTTTCATTGGCAGTCGCCAGACCATAACCTAGAAGCGGGTGACAAACGCTACAAGGAAAACGATGTAACCACATCAAAGATGAAACCGCCAATATTAAATTATAATCATCATCGTCGTCGTCACAATCGTCGTCTTCATCATCATCATCATCATCATCATCATCATTATTATTATTATTATTATTATTATTATTATTATTATGATTATTTTTTTATTATAAAATTACTTTTATTTATAAAATCTTAGGATTTTACAAGAATTTAGTCGGGAGAGCGAGTTACTCTCTGGGCCCCCATTCCTCTTTAGGCATAGCGGGAAACTTATCATATTAAATATCGGACAACGAAAAGTGCCCAAATGTCCTGAACCATGGGAACTTACGAAAATCGCTTCAGCAAAAGTAACCGATCCCATCCTAGTCTAATGCCTCTAGTGAAGAGAAAGAAAGGGGAGAGGAGAAAACCCATATCCATTTAGCCGCACACTTATTCCATATATTTACCACATTTACGTTTGCGCAACATCACTCACCGCACGAACACGGCGGCACGAAATATGTAATCCTTCGTTTTGCAGTACAAAGGCGAAGATTCAGTCAGATTCCACACACATCAAGCCTTCTATCCCACGAGTAAAGTAACATATTCTTTCTAGACGTAAATGGTTTGTTCACACCCACATCCAAACCGATATAAACTTTCCTCTACCAGCTAAAAATCCAACAAAAAAAAGAAAACAAATGTCGAAGAGAGCCACGCAAAACATTTATGACGATGGCTTATACCAATAATACCAGCACACGATACAACATTGTCTCCATAAATATCCCCAGCAAAAACCATTGAGCAAGCTGAACAAGGCTTTGAAACAACAATAAATAATGGGATACATAACCGATAACATAAAAAACACAATTGGTAAGTCTCTTTCAGTTTCATAGTTTATTCCAACCCGAGAAATAGGGGAAAACCAGTTCCTAAGCCAATCAGAATTGTGATCCTCCCTTTAAGATTTCCCTAAGGCCATTTATCGAGGAGATAAGAAAAATGTGAATTCTACAATTTTGGTAACACGTGTGAAATATATATCTGCCATTTTCTTCATGAGTTTAAGGGTAGCGATCTCACTTGGATTACTCAAAATTCAGTCTTCATATATGTATTAAACACACACAAGGCGTCCTCAAAAATAGGTCGGATGCTAACAATACCCAGTATGTGTAAAAGCTTTTTGTCAGCAAAGTCAGCAGACTTATATTCGTGATGAATAGTAAAGGCGCATAATACAGAACATCCCTAGCAGAATAGACACCAAGCCCTCTAAATGAAAAGGGAAAGGTGGAAAGCCTCCATCGCCAATCGTCGAATCCTTATCCAGAAGCAGTGACAATGCGCTTCAGAGAAGAACGAAAAGCCACATCAAAAGAACGTTGGGCAGACTCAAAGGCACAGGGAGGGCATGTGTGCATAGTAAAGTATAGCCTCGAAATACCCGTACAAGAACTTGAGAGCTAATTACTCCCTTTGAGGATCATTTATCTTAGAACTGGCAATCCTTAAGCCCAATGGTTTTTGGCCACTCTTTTCATCACAAGCTCATTACAAAAATCAAAGGCACCACTAGCGGGCACACCAAGTTAATTTAAAACATGCTTGGTTAGGATCGGGGGGCAATACTTGGCGAGAAACGGGCCAAAAAATTTTGTTTTATCTTGTTGAGATGCAAGCCACACTGGGTCCTATCCATATTAACTTTTACCACCTTCCACAAACATAAGTATCTCAACAATAGTACCATCACTCCAAATACAAGCTATGCAGAGAAAGGCTAAAAGGTCTCGTCGAGTCTTACATGATCAAGGGATGTTGTAACTTAGGGAAAAAAGAAATGGGCCAAGTGGAAAACCCTGTTGCAACCTTGGCACGACCATAACATGCACTTCTTGATGTGCGTTGTGCATAGGTATATTTATTATCAAGCTTAACTATTTTATTTTGTCTAGTGCAAAATATTAGATATTTTTAATCTATACGAATCTCTTTATGTTTTGGTATGACATAACAATGATGGTACTTGTATACGTACGTAAAGTGCGCAAGTTACTGTAAACACAATTCATCCAGCATACATGCATCAACATCTCTCGACGTCGCAAGTAATGCATAAGACAGACATTGGTTACTAGTTATCACAAATCATTCAATGCTCATACATGCATCAACATCTCTCGACGTCTCAAGTATGCATCAAACGGACATTTGTTTACACCCGACGTAAATCACATAAGGTATGTACAAACAAGCATTAAACTTGTAGGATGATCAAAGAAATAAGTTTTGTCTTAAACTTTACATTTTTATAAATGTAACAAAATAACTTTTTCAAAACTTAATTAGACAAATTATTTTTGAATTATAAAGAAATGTTTTTATGTTTTGGTAATTATTTTAAAATCAAAATCTGGGTCTTTTCCCCCAAAAACATGTTATAATTTTTCCATATCAAGTTTGTCACCATAAAAAAGAAAAAAAACAGGAGCGTATATGTCTGGGCGGTCCTTAAATAGGACGGGCCGGCCCCCTTAATATTGGCGGTCCCCTAATCTATCTGGGGACCGCTGTTTCCCGACAGGCTATTTTTTTCAGCTCCTAATAAATAGTAGGTCACCTCAAACTATTTTAATAACACTATTTGCATGAATTTCTTTTCCGTTCTTTTTCTCTCTCTAGATCTCACTAATATCTCTATAAACCTTTGATCAATTTAACTTGTTTAATTTGTTTAATGTGATCCAATTATTATATCCTTTACTTCTTCCCTCAAGTGCACATGAGAAGAATCTTCGTCATCGTCATGATAAGAAGTTTGTAGTCTAGTTAGTTTATTTGTAACCATATGTTACATTTATAGACGAAGTTTCCATGTCTTCCAATCTTTTGTAGTGTGTAGATCAGAATAGTTGTGTACATTCGAAAGGGATTTGATTGTGGGTTGGTTTGTATTTTGGCCTTAAAATTACATTAGTGTAATGGTAGATTAAAGGTTCTAGCTAGATAGGACTCGACATTTAGCATAGTGTCAGAAAATAATGTAAGTGACGCGGTTTATGTATTTAGGCCATAAAACACAAGGTTTGTTATGTTGGTCCATAAAACATAACGGGTTTGGTTATACTTGAAGAAGGACTCGACATCTATTTCTAGTCAGTCAGAAATTTATGTATGCAGATGGTATAAGGTTTCTCGCAAAAGGGAGCTTGTGATTCGGGAAGTAAAAGTCTCGATGTTGGATACTCGAGGAGTGGAGTAGGGCGAAGAGGGAAGCTTTCGTTGGCCGAACCACTTTAAATCATCATGTCGGTTTGCATTTTCTTTAGCCGTTTCTTTACTTATGTCTTACATTTATCACTTTACTTTACACTTGCATTGTGTTTATGATTGTGGCTATTGGAGTGTATGTTGTGATAAGTCATGGTTGTGTAGATAATTGTAGTAACATTGTGAGTATGGATTATATTGGTAGAATATGCGCTAATATTTTAAACCATTATCGATTACTTCTCATATTGGTCAAACTTGATTGGTGTTTTGATACAAATAATCTAGTCCGAAAACCTCTTCTGGAGGCGGTCCTTTAAATAGGGCGGCCCCCTGATGTACTAGGCGGCCCCCATATATTTATGGGACCGCCGGCAGAGAGTCATGTAATTATTGATATAAAAGATTTAAAGTTTTTTAGGAAACGTATTTACCCCCCCCCCCCCTCTACGGTTTCCATAATTGGTATCAGAGCCATGTCGCTCTAGTTTTCAAAACAAAATAATTGGTTTCTAAAATAAGAGACGATCCATGTTCTATCAAATTACCATGAAGGGGGACTAAATATGGAAAGTGGTTTTTTGTTTGATTCGTACTAGTTTTGTGATTAAATATACTTTGTATACTAGCTTGTAGGAAATTTTTCTCAAAAGAACTTAGAAGTGTTAACTTAAGTTTTTCTAAGTCATAAGAGTTGAAATGATGTCTAAAACACGAAATTTATGTGCTGGAACAACTTTTTAAAGTCCTATGTTCTATAGTTAAGTTACAAATGATTTTGAACAAAAAACGTGTTTTGGGGTCACTTGGTGGACTGGTCCATAAATGTTTTGGCGGGCCCCCAAATATATCTGGGGGCCGTCACCTTTATGGGGGCCGCCTGTCTGTTTCGTCAGTTTTTGGCAAACTTTGAAAAATCATATAAAATCAATCGTAAGTCCGTAGAAGTCGTGCCACCCGCCATTTCGAAGATAATTGAGTCTAGTTTCATTTAAAAATACTTCCAAGTCTTTATTCTAAACCTAAGTCATTCAGAAATACAAAATACTACATAGTGGTAAAACCATTATATGTTTTGTTTTGAAGGAAAAACTTGTAGTTTACCTGTTTCTTTCAAGTCGAGCATTTTTAGTTAAATTTTCCTTAAAAAAAATTGATCTTGATTATTTTTTTTAAAAATGGGGAAGAAAACTATTTGTGTTTTTAAATAAATCACAGCTTTGTATATATCGTTATATTCTAATAACACAAAAACGACGATCGGAATATCCTTATGTGTATGCTTAGCATGATTTATGTGTGTTTAAAACTTTTGTTTCCAACTTGGTTAATAGATAGTAATAGTAATCATTATATTTGTAATTAAGCTACTTATATATCTAAAAACATGTGCCATGTATGCTATTTGTGTGTTACTAGTTTTCCGTATTTGCAAATAGGAATAACATAGATTTCTTTGCGTTAAGTTGCTAAATTGTTGGTGCTATTACCTACATGCATAGATTACTATATTTTACACGTGTTACCATAAACATCTTGATAGATCATTTGAGTGTTGTAGTAACCCATTTAGAAATGAGAGTTAAATTGTTTGTCAAGTTGTGTGAAAAAATAAGTTCCTAAGATCATATTTTAAAACTGTTCACTAAAATATTTCCAACCACATCACCTCTATTCTAACAAGAAGTCTGATCTTTTTCATCTTTCGGTGTTTAACCTTGGGTTGGTTAAATCAAATAAAAGATTTGTACTAATACATTGGTAATTAAGGTAAAAGAAAATGTATTTTTAATCTTTGCTTGGGCTTGCCATTGTTCTAAACAACACAATAATTATATTCTTTTTATAAAAATATAGTGTTTTACATAAGATGTGTGTTGTATTGAAACTGGTTAGAAAATCATTTCATTATACTAATAAAATGTGGGAAAAACTATGCATTATATGCATAACAACAAATAGTTTTCAGCCAACACAAGCAAAATAGATGACAATCTTTAAGTAAGAAATTAACTTGTCATTATTCATCAACCTCGCACTTACAACTAATCTTGAGTTTAATGGAACACACTATGGAAATCTTTATTTGTTTTCTTTTAAAAGAGTGTTCGTGAGGGTCAAGAAAGATTTCAAATATATATCGACTTGTTATTTAAACTATGATTGATATTATTATCAAATCTAACTGACAAGTTTTCGTGTATGGACATGAAATCGAATTCTTATTTGTCTAGCTTTGAGATTATATTAAAATGTAACAAGAGATATTATCTTGAACCTACATACTTAATCATACTCGATTGATATGAAAATAGCGACATCTTCTTCAAAGACGAAAAGAATATGCATCGCATCATAACTTACACTTGTGTAAATGATGTCATATCGAGTCTACTTGTCCAATAGTTGTGTTTCAATTTTTTAACTAATATATGCATAAAATACACAATGAAGTAGGATTGACGACTTAAATGTTTTATCCAACAAATTCAAGTAATTTATCTTGCAATGCACTTGGTAAAGTCGTCATCTCCGAAAAGTCAAACATGAGCAAATGCACAACATATGTAACTTTGCTCAAACAATTCAAAAGCACGACTCAAAACTCAAATTCTCTTCTCGTCAAAACTCTTTCTTACTTTACTAAATAAACATAATATTTCTTTTTAACCATGTTAGTGCAAATATTATGATATTTAATCTATACATTCTCTTTATGTTTTGGTGATGACAAACATGTAACTTATAACACACAACGTAAAGTGTTCAAGTTACTCGCAATCACAAATCATCAATGCATTCATACGTCAACATCTCTCGACGTCTCAAGTCTGCTTCAATAACAAATATAACTTTGCACGCGACACTAAAGGTATGAACAAACAAACTTTAAATTTGTTGGATAAGTAAAGAAATAATTTTTGTCCTAAACTTTACATTTCTATAAATGTAACAAAACCTTTTTACAAAAATAATTAGATAAAATATTTTTGTAATTATAAGAAATGTTTTCATTAAAATATATATATTTATTATCAGATTTTTCCCTCCAAGATCAGAAAAACCTACCCCAGAAAACATTTCACCACAAAAGGACAAAATCAGAAGCGTCTATAAGTGGGCGGCCCCCTGATTGATAAAGGGGTCGGCTGTGAAAAGATAAGGGGGCCGGAAAAGATAAGAGGGCTGACAAAGATAAGGGGACCGGCAAAGATAAGGGGGCCAGCCATGTGCTTTTGCTCCCAGTCTTGTCCTATAAATAGTGAACTGCCCCACGAATTTTTAACACCTCTTTGCACATATTTTTCTCAAATCCAAAACCTTCTTCTAAACTCTTTTCTTTAATCATTTAACTTCTTTAATCTTGTTTAAATGTGATCTAATATTTCTTTCCTCAAGTGCAAGAGAAGAACTCTCGTTATCATCAAGATACAAAGTTATGTAGTTTAGTTAGTGCATTCGTGACATGTGTTACATTCACGATGCATGTCCATGTCTTCTAAACTTGTGTATTAGTTAGATCGGGTAGACCGTGTTAGTATTGTAGGTGAGAAAATACTTGTGTGAGCGGTTAGTATTTTAGGATAGTAACTTTCCGAAAATGGCAACTTTTCATAAGAATGACGTAATGTTTATATAAACCTAATGAGTTCGTAAAGATACGTTTTTGTTAAATAAACTAAAGCACAAACACATATGGATGTCTATCTCTTTTATAAGCATCTTATGCAACATTTCGTTATTTATTTCTCGTTCTAAAGCGCGTCTTATAATTAGGTCGCGGTTAGAGTCGTTCGGTTAACTTTATCCTCTTTGTTGATTTAATATCTCATCGTTTGCTTAAGGTGAGTTCATAGCCCGGCGTTTTACTTGTTTTCTATTAACCTTATAACTTTTGGGGTGAGAACATGCTCGTTTACAAACTTGTTTACTCTAATGATTTCAAACTTATTTATTTGCTCGTTCACAAAACTCGTTTACATGATTGATTTCACACTTGTTTTACTATGAATACAAGTACTTTAAGCTCTTTACGAATACGTTGGTTGCTTTTACTATGAATGCAAGTACCTTAAACTTTTACATATTACCTAAGTTTCCCTATTTCCACGTAGTACACACTATCATGAAAACCGTTAATTATATTCGTGTAAGCACGAATGCTGTTAATAGATCTATTGGGGTTGACACCCCACCCGGAATTCTAGATGAGTACATTGGCCAGTGAGTGCATTTCATTTGAGGTAGTACTTGGGTGGCAAAACATCAATTTGAGACGAATCTAAAAGACTAAGATTTACACAACTTGTTAAGGCTTCGGTGTCATGAGCTTAGGGTAATATCGTAAATATTTTTCTTGTGATATTGTATGTGTTACAATAGTCACATACACACTCGGAAATGTTGAGATTCACACTACTTTTATTGAACGATATCAGTTACCAAATACTTTTCATAATACTATGAGTGAAGCAGTATTCACTAAACGTTTTTGATTCTCGCAAATGCTTTACTTAAACCTATGAATTCACCAACTTTATGTTGACGTTTTAAACATGTTTTTCAGTGCTAGTTTGGATTCTCTTATTTCTTTGTGGAGTCTACGCTGCATTATGTTATCATCTTTCAAGACTTTATTTATCATTATTACTCGTTGTCTATGAAAACTTAATTAAGCTTTCGAAGTTTTAAATTTTATTTCAAATCTTGTAAGACTTATATATTTTTAATAAATACAACGAGTTATGATTTTCAAAACGTCCATTAGTGGCCGTTCCCTTAATCTTGTGTGATGTGTATTATGACGTCACGCCCCCGGACACGCATTCCGTCTAGGCCCCGTTTGGGGGTGTGACACTAGATCTCTTGCGTTAAGTTATGAAAGTGTTTGTACATTGCATGTAGGCATAAATAACTATATTTACAAATGTTACATAAACATCGTGCAAATCATTTTGAGTATAGTGACCTACTTAGGAATTAGAGTTCAATAGTATGTCAAGTATGTTGGAAAATATTGTCATAAGATCACACGTTAAAACTCGTCACCAAAAATTTTCCAATACGTTAACTCTCTTCCAACAAGATGTCTAAATCTTTTCATCATCTTGCCTTGTTTGACCTTGGGTTGGTTAAAAAAAGGAAAAGATTGAATTAATACATTAGTATTTAAGTAAAAGAAAATATATTTTTAAACTTTGCTTGTGCTTGATTGTTCTAACACACACACATAATTATATTCTTTCTATAAACATATAGCATTTTATTAAAGATGTGTGTTGTATAAAAAAATGGTTAGGAAAATCATTCATTTACTCACAAGATGTCAAAAACTATTCATAGTAGGTATAACAACAACTAGTTTTTCACACAAGAAAAATATGTGACAATCTTGAAGTAAGAAATTAACTTGTTCATGTATTCGATCAACCTCACCATACAACTAGTCTTAGGATTAATGAAACAAACTATGAAAATCTTTATTTGTTTTCTTTTAAAAGAATGTAAGTGAGGGTCAAGAAAGATTTCGAGTATATATCGATTCATTATTCAAATTATGATTGATATTATTACCGAATCTAATTGACAAGTTTTCGAATATGGACAAGAACTTAGATTCTTATTTGTCTAGCTTTGAGATTATTATTAAAAATGTAAACAAGATAGTATTACTCATTCATACTCGATTGATATGAAAATAACGGAATACCTTTCCAGAAGACGCTAAAGATCATTGCATCGGATTCATAACTCACACATGTGTAAATGGATGTCATATTATAGTTTACTTGTCCAATAGTTGTGTTCAAATATTTTGGAAAATATATGCATACAAAAGTAAACATTGAAGTGATTGACGACTTGAATGTTTCATCCCGAAATAAGCTACTCAGTAATTTTTAGACTTGCAATGCAATTGTAAAGTGTCGTGTCGAAAGATGCAAAACATGAGGCAAATGCACAACATATGTAACTTTGCTCAATCATTTCAAAGCACAACTCAGATACTCAAACGATCTTCTCATCAATATCTCGCTAAATTACTTTACAAATAAGTATAATGTTTTTTGCTCATCAATGGAACCCTTACCCTCTAAGGTTAGGATTAGGGAATAATTGATAACATATTCCATCATACCATTATTCGTGCTTTCTTTTCAATTAGTGATAGTAAGAGGATTCTCGAATATGTAGATGATTAATATTCAAAGATAATCTATTCATCATCAATCTGATTACAAAATTAGAATATGAAGCATGAAATCGAGACTAGGATTTTTCTAGATCACAAAAATTTCCAAATTCAAAAACCTTAAGATATTATTCTGTGTATACATGTTTAACCATCCTCGGTTATTATATAAAATCACGGAAGTCGATTTGTAGGGACAAACAAGATTCTGTCATCGAATTGCAATTCACAACTTGCAATAAGAAAATGTGTCATTGCGTTAAAGTGTTCAAATGTTGTGTCTAATTAGCTATGGTCAATTTATACATGCATAAACTTAACGCACACTCTAAGGTAGGATTGACAAATATGTATTTCCAATCGAGAAAACTCATAAGTTACTCCAACTTGATATAAGAAGCTCTTGGATGTTCATTTCTGAAAACTCATACCAAGAACCCTTATAACTTATGTAAGCTTCTCATAATAACCTAATTTCAACACCATATCCTAAATAGTGGGAAAATGATACCAGGCGGCCTCTCAATTTAGGCCCCCCACGGATGAAGGATCTTTCATCTTAGATTCTCTTCTGTTTAGATAAATCTGCCCTATGCATTGATTTAAAACATTTTCTTCTTGTGGAAATCTCTTTCTTAAAAGCCGCAGACTTAATGTAAACTAACATTTAATAAATCATCATTATTTCTACAAAGAGAATAACATTCACAGATCCATTGTAGGTAACGTATCCATAATTGAACCTATTACTTAAAATGGACTGCATTGCGCATTCTTTGTACACTCTAACATAGTACATTTACGATTGCACCCTTAAGCATACTCCTAGGTTCTAGATGATTCATTATCTCTTAAAATTACAACAACTTGCTTTCTTCTATCATTAAACCATAGAAGTCACACATCTTGAGTAGGATTACGTAACCGGAACTAAAGCTTGTTAGCTTGAGTCATATTAGCTCTGAGTGATTAAAGGACAATTACAAAATTTATCTTTGCCTACACTTCATTACGAAAAAATATAGGATTTCTATTTTTTCTAACAGAGAATGATACTAGAGAATCTATTGCACTAGAAATTCAATTGACCTTACGTTGAATTGCTTCATAGAGTGAGTTGGGTTTATGTTATAACCCATAAAAATGGTGTATTTTGCCTGAATTGTGGCTCTTTAATGATAGTTCATATTCTCTTCTCATATTTGATAAATGACTCCTCCTAAATATTCATAATGATAGTCTACATTGATGGACTTTGTATCTCATTAGGAGCGCACACTAATTGACCATGTAGAAATTAGGTTTCGCTCCTGTAGTTATAGAATCTAGACTACTTGCATCTTCACATATATGCTTTAAGTTTCAAGAGATAACGTGGCCAAGTAATGCTCAATTTTGTTTGCTTCATGTTTATCTTATGCTCACGTTTATTTGTTAGCAATTGGACTGCAAGTCTATTGTGTAAAAGCGTTTGCCTTTTCTAGCAATTTAGATTAAAATATCTCTTTAGTTTTACTCTAATATATAACACTATGTCTTCCTAGTGCTAAATGCTAAATGTTTTAATGATGATTGCATTTAAATTATCACGTTTTGTATGCGTAATTTTACATGATTATGTATTTAATTGTGCACCTACACTATGTAGTTTAATGTAGACAATTAATATTTAAATGTCATATATCTATAACATTAATCCTGTTGATTTTGTGTTGTTGCATGCTTAGATAAACTTGCATGTTTATATCTATATATCTTATGCATCTAGGTATATATTTTCTCACACTAGAATATTTTTCTTCGCGTCTGTGTCACAAATCTAAAAAGTCAAAAGAGTTACAAAATGGTATTAAATCTCTTAGAGTCTTCACTCACACACTTCTTTGATCATCATCTCGCTTTCTTCCAAATCATCCACTCTTTCGTCAAGAAAAGGTTAGATACAAGTCTTAAGTACTCCAAGTTAGGTTTGACAACTTAATATTTCATTCTGAATATTCAAGTATCTTTTTTAAATAAAAAACCATACAACTTGCGATCGCAAAAGTTAAATGTCATATCCGAAAATCCATATTCAAGCCTTTTAACGACATAAGTTAAAACGCTCTCCTTTTCTCTTCGACGAAAACATTCTTTTCTCTTCGACGAAAACATTCTTTCTCTTCGACGAAAAATTCTTTCTTTTCGACGAAACATTCTTTTTCTTCGACAAAAACATTCTTTTCTCTTCGACAAAAACATTATTTCTCTTCGACGGAAACACTCTTTCTCTTTAACGAAAACACTCTTTGTCTTTCGATCACACCAGTTTCCTTCTCACTCAACCATGCCTCTACAACCATAGAGATGGATAATCTCTTTCTTCCACTATCTTCGCTACCACCTTGAAGACAACCTTATACCTCGTCCGTGTGATTGTTCTATGAACATTCGCAATGCTCGAGAAGAGCTACATAACTTTATGAGTGTAGTTTATCGTACGCTAACCACCATCCTTCTTGACATTGTCAAGCTCGTCGCCTCTATCTTTGTTTTCTTCTTTATTTAATTCTTTTCTTTCGCGGACGAAACACCCCGAAGATATGTCATCATTTCCTTAGGGACAATGTCCAAAAGGAAACATCTCCATCGAAAGGGATGCGTCTGAAGATGTCAACGCCGACATTCTTTCTTTACTCCTCAAGCACACGATATTCCGTTCAATATATCTTCGCTTACAGTCCTAGAATGATGGAACACATTCCGTTATATCTTTCTCTGTTTTATACTAGTTGGATTCCTGTCTATCTTCTGATTCGTTGGCGTCGTGACCAACTTAATATTTCATACGAAGTTACTTTAAGTATTTTAATTTGCGAATTGCAAATTAAAATGTCACTCCTTTTACCAAAATTCATCAAGCCCTAAACTCATTCCTCTTGGCGGTCCGGCGGCTCCCTCCTGATTATTCTGGGCGACCACCCAGATTATCTGGGGACCGTCGCAGCACGCTTTGAAGTACCATTTCTTTTTTCCAATAACCTAAGCAATTCCTCTATCTTTTGCTACGTGCTGGCGTCCACTCTAACCCAAATTCTATGCCCAATATCCTCTATAGATCAATATGGCATCCTCAAATCTAATTCATGTTACTCATAAGCTTTCATTGCTTATGTTGTTAATAGTCAAGTGAATTCATATTGAAAGCATC
The DNA here is from genome assembly GCA_026074375.1 of Tanacetum coccineum. NCBI lineage: Eukaryota > Viridiplantae > Streptophyta > Magnoliopsida > Asterales > Asteraceae > Tanacetum > Tanacetum coccineum. Next base: position 37,335 of record BQNB010010007.1, read on the forward strand.
TCATTCTCAAAACCATCATTACAATCGTTATAAAAATCCTTTTTGTATCTCACATCTTGGTCCCTCAACTTCTCGTAAAACCTCTTTTCTCACCTAAATGGTCTTTTTCTCTTCTAAAACGGTCCTTCTTTTCACTCAATAGTCTTTTTTACTTCTGATGTTCTCTCACTTCTAAAGTTCATTTTCACTTCTTATAGTCTTATTCCTATATAAGTTTCATCTCACTCGTCTAATACGTATTCTTCTCTTTTAAAGTCTTGTCACTTTAACATTTCCTGTATTTCTCTCTCTAACTTAATTATTAATGTCTGATTAATTTTTAAGGTTTAAGTTTGCGAATGCTCTATGGATGAGTCACTAGACTCACTTCGCTAACTTTCCACTTTCTAGAAAGTGATATAACATAAAAGAAGATATTCATTCTTCAAAGTGTTATTAAAGGTCACCACATTGCTGAGTCTCTCATTATCTATTCACCATGAAAGAATTTACCACCTTTCTCACGCATACCCTGTATCATTTCACATACCCACCTTGTCCTCAACTTGTCAACCAAACATAACACCCAATTCAAAACGTTTGAATTCCCATTCAATCCACCTTTTGATACTCGATAGGGATCAAATGCACATTCAATTATTTGTGGCAAATGATATAATCAATCTTTTCTATATCCGCTCTCGTCAAAACAGTTCCTTCTTTTAGTATCGCGTCATCTCGCTTCTTCATTTTTTGGGCACTATTCGGAATCATTTTCATTCACATCCAAGAGCACATGTCTCCTATCTCGGTCTGATTTTTCTTCTTATCCCTTTTAAAGTATTATTTTTTTGACATATTTTCGCTGGTTCGTTTGTAGTACGGTAGGGTTGTTGTTTTTTATGTTTTCAAGTTTTAAATTTTTATTTTTGCCGACTCAACAAAAAACAAGCACTTCTTTCGGGCAGTGTAACTGATCGTAGTAGTTTCGTGGTAGGTAGGAGTGTCGTCATAGAGTTCAGTGATTAACATCCTTCAATTTAATCTAATATCTTGGTTGTCACAAACCGGCACAGAATTTTGATATTTTAAATGTTATTTTTACCCTTTGACCTTTTTTGGTCGACATTGACTTTTTGGAATTTTGACCTTAATTGTCGCTTTAAAAAACGATTACCGAACTTAACGACAATTATTCGAAATTTATTTAAAAGTAATAAATCATAATTTTTATAATTTAAAACTCCCATGTACGAATTTATTATCAAATAAGTTTGACTTGAAAACGAGAAAATATATGTTACTCCTAAGTAGACTTATCAAAAACGACCCGTCAAAGTGAGTTATTAATTATAGGTATACTAGCGTTTGACATAAAACGACATTCCGGACAACTTTCCAGTTTTACCCGAGATACGAAACCAAGCAGAAAATGACTAAAATACCCTCGTAAAATTTTGAACTCAACGCGTACCGACACAAAAATAATTAAATTTATATTTAATTATCACTTTTTATTAAATATAATTTTTTAATTAAATATTTATATTTTTTTCAAAAGTGATTTATTTTATAACATGAGAATGTCATTAATAAAAGTTTTAATTTACGGACAAAGCTGTTCACCCTCGAACAATCGGTACCAAATAAATTAATAATAATCATTTAATATATTTTATAAAAACATTTATAAATACTAGTCCGTGTAAATACTCATTTTGAGGGTAATAATCTTTGGAACGAAGACGTATATTTTTGAGTTTTAATCGTCTGGTAACTAGCTCACACGATAGTCCAGAACCTTTATTTTCGAAAATTACTCTTCCGTTCCCTGTGCTTATAATTACCCGAAAGCCCCTAAACTATTATACATCTTCCAACTTTGTTTTTCAAACTTTCAGAATTATAAATACCAATCCTTTAGGGTGTCATCTCACTTATTATGATAACTTAGCACACACACTTCCTTCCTCCCCTCTCCTCTCTTTCCGGGCGCTGCTCCAGCGAAGTTTTCGGCGGGGTCTTACGGCGATCTCCGGTCTTCAACTCTCCAACACGCCACCCACTCCTCAACGTGGTACATACATCTCTTCCTCGTTCTCCATCTCCTCGCCATCGCACCACCCTAATCGACCACCTTTCGCTCAGCATGGCACTTCCACTGCCGCATGCCTTATCCTCCTCGCCTACATATTCAAGTAACCTTCACCACCCCACTGACGCCACCATCGTCACCTCCACCCTTCACCTCCACCACAGCCTGCAACCCCCTCGTCAGCCACCAACCGCCACCATCTCCTACCTCCTGCGGCCGGCATACAACACCACCTCCATGTCGCCACGTTACAGCCGTCTAAACCACCACCACCGTCACCCCTCTTATTCGAGTTTGGATGGTTCTTATTTTTATAAAAACTAATAACTAATTTGTGTGGTTGTGTTGTTTAAGCATGTTTCATTTTTGTTTAAGTTAGCTTTCTTTTTGGTTCTTGTGTTTCGGGTTGGATATACTACACCCAAATAGTGGTGTACGGTGTTTGTTTTTATTTATGGGTTTAAATTGCCAAACGGGGCTTGTTTGGACTGCGTTTTTACTGTAGCAGCTAGGGTGTTTGGTTCTGGTTAAACAACCTTGCAAGGGTGTTTGATTTTGGTGGTTTTTACAGCTCCAACGGAGGTTTAGTTTCGTTTAACACCTTAAAAGGTTGGTTTGGGACAGCTAGCCCCTGTAAGGGGTGTGTTTGGTTTTATTTATTTTTGTTTTCTCTTCCGGTTCTTGTCTAGATATATTATTAAGATATATATATATTTTGTCTCGCGCGTATTTTGGCAACATGGTTTAGATTTAAAAGGAGAAAATCGTTAAATTTTGTAATATGGGAATTGGTTGGATAAACGAATAGGTCATGCCGAAATTTTATAAAAATTTCGAGTACTTAGATGTTTTCATAAAATTTCTATTATTTTAGAAAACCGATAAAAGAACGAGATATAGTTTAATATTTATTAATTTGTAATGATACAATAAACCGGTAAATAAACGAAGAATCTATACTTTATACAAACTGAGTTATGTTTTATATTATTAATTTGTAATGAGCTTGGATCACTTGGAAATAAAGCTTTATGATTTAATGATCAAAGGATTTAAATGAGGGGTGTGGGTTATTTTGACAGTAAGAATGAGTGCAAATGGTGAGAATAAATGTGGGGAAAGTCCAGTAATTTATAGGACAAACTGGAGGAGCGGTCTGTACTAATGGTCGGTCTAACAGTAAGGGGCCGCCCTAGGCTAGAGGCTTCCCACTTTGTCTTTTGTGTAGGGGAATTTTCTAGAACATTTCTAGCCGTTCTAGGTTCTAAAATTTGAATTTCAAAATATTTATTTTGAATAAAACATTTCTTTTAATTGTAAAAAATATTTTGTAATGTTTATTAAAATGTCTACTAAATTTTATAAATTCTAAAGGTGAATAAAAATTTTCCTTTGATTCATTAAATGATTAAGCATTTGTTTATTCATACACTTTAAGTGATTAAATTACTTGAAATGAAATTTAACTACTATTACTTGTTTACGTTAATTTTACATTACGCTTTTTATTTTTTTGATTATCAAAACGTAGGATGTGAAATTATTAATAATGTTTTTAGGCTTTATTTCTATCGACAATATCCCCTTTTTGATGATTAAAAATTAAACTCATTAAATGTAGGAATTATTTTAAACAAAGTATTTAGTGGAGTTTTATGTCATTCTCCCCCTTTTTGTAAAATCAAAAAGGCATCGTCGAGAATTGCAAGTAAAAACGACGAAATAAAAGCTCCCCCTTGATGTGTGCTCCTCGTTCGAGGGCACCAAGGAATCGAGCTATGGTTTTCTTGGCTACAAAAACGAGTTATGATAATGCATAAATTTCTAACATGTAGCAAGGAAGACATAATATGGCATACAACCATCAATGATAAGTCATTAAAATGAAAATAGTGTGTGAATCACATCAATGCATACAAAAGGAACAAATAACTGTAAATCATGAGATTTAAACTACCAAAAAGTCCTATAGCTAGTAAGCTCATAGGACTTGCATTGCAAAATGTAGATGAGTCAATTATTTGAGAGACTAAACATAGAGTTGTTTAGTTTTGGGGAAGGATTGGTGGAGGTGTTGGGATGATGATGGTGGTTGTGAGTGCTATGTTCATTATCTGAAAAACGTACTATTGGTAGAGATGAATAAGTGTAGTCTCCATTGAAGATGAAATGTGTCTTTGGTTGATGTGTTGTGAGAGGGTGCTTTTGCGATGTTACTAGGTGATGAAATTTGAAGTTTGGTGATGGAGTTTTTGTGTCATCTTGGGTTAAATCTACAAACAATTGTTTTGGTGGAATGATGTTGATTTTTGGTCTCTTGGAGTCTTTGGCAATGTGGCTCTAGTAGAGGCCTTGGAGCTTATGATGGCTTGATGCTTGATGATGAGGGAGATGGTGAATTGGTGATATGCATTTGGAGGGAATTTATTGGAAGAGATTTGTTTGAAAATGGAATGAATTTGAATAAGTTTAGGGTATTCCAAATTTTGTTCGAGCATTCTGGGCAAATATAGCTGATACTAGGTAAAAGAGGGCAAAAAGCAGAAAAAATACTGTTTTACCCGTGAAATGCTATGGGCGGTCCCCTTAAATAGGGGGCGGTCCCCTTAAAGATAAGGGGGCCGCCCCACTTTTTAAGGGAACAGTCAATAGACATTTCACGGTGTTTTAAAACATTATTGTTTTTCTGCGTTTTGCCCTCTTTCATAGTATTTGCTATATTTGCCCAGAATGCTCAAACAATATTTGGAATACCCTAAACTTATTCAAATTCATTCCATTTTCAAACAAATCTCTTCCAATAAATTCCCTCCAAATGCATATCACCAATGCTCCACTCACTCATCATCATCAACCAATTTAACTCCATGGCCTCTTATAGAGCCTATATTCCAAAGTCTCCATGAGGCCAAAAATCATCATCTTTCCACCAAACAATTGTTTGTGGATTTTAAACCACAAGATGACACAAAAACTCCATCACCCAAACTTCAAATTTCATCACCTAGTACTCCTAATGCACCCTCCAAAACACCATCAACCAAAGACACTTATTCATCTTCAATTGACTACACTTATTCATCTTCAATATATGTTTTCATATATTGAACATATGCTCTCACAACCACCAATCATCCATCCACCACTCTACCCACATCCTCCACCAAACTAAAACATCACTCTATGTTTAGTCTCTACAAATAAATGAATCATCTACCATTTTGCAAGCAAGTACTATGGAGCATTTACTAGTTATAGGACTTTTTTGGTAGTTTAAATCTCATGTTTTGTTAGAGGTTATTTTCCTTTTGTTATGCATGAGTGTGTTTCACACACTATTTTATTTTTAATGAATGATCATTGTTGGTTGTATGTCATATTTTTTTTCCTTGCTACATGTTAGAAATATATGCATTATTCTAACTCGTTTTTGTAGCCAAGAAAACATAGCTCGATTCCTTGGTGCCCTCGAACGAGGGGGAGCACACATCAAGGGGGAGTATTTGTTCCGTCGTTTTTACTTGCAATTCTCGATGATGCCTTTTTGATTTTACAAAAAGGGGGAGAAATGACATAAAACTCACTAAATACTTGTTTAAAAATAATTCTACATTTAATGAGTTTAAATTTTGTAATCATCAAAAAGGGGGAGATTGTCGATAGAAATAATGCCTAAAAACATTATTAATATTTTTCACATCCTTACGTTTTGATATTTCACAAAATATAAAAGCTGTTTTTTAAATGTAAAATTTAACGTAAACAAAGTAAATTAGTAGTTATATTTCATTTCAATAATTTAATCTCTTTATAGGTTTGAATAAAAAAATGCTTAATGCATTTTATGATCAAAGGAAATTTTTATTCACCTTTATAATTTTATAAAATGTTGTAGACATTTTTATAAACATTACAAAATATTTTCTACAATTAAAAGAAATATTTTATTCAAAATAAATATTTTGAAATTCAAATTTTCGAACCTAGAACGGCTAGAAATGTTCTAGAAAATTCCCCTACACAAAAGACAAAGTGGGAAGCCTCTAGCCTAGGGCGGCCCCTTACTGTTAAGGGGACCGCCCATAGACTGACGCTCCTCCAGTTTGTCCTATAAATACTGGACTTTTCCCCACTATTTTTTCACCTTTTGCACTCATTCTTTCTGCTCAAAATAACCCACACACCCTCTTTAAATCCTTTGATCATTTAATCATAAAGCTTTATTTCCAAGTGATCCAAGCTCAATTACAAATTAATAATATTAATACAATATCTCGTTTGTATAAAGTATAGATTTCGTTTATTTACCGGTTTATTGTATCATAACAAATTAATAATATTAATACTATATCTCGTTCTTTTATCGGTTTTCTAAAATAATAGAAATTTTAGTGAAAAATACTAAGTACTGAAATTTTTATAAATTTCGGCATGACCTATTCGTTTATACAACATTTCCCATATTTACAACAATTTAACATTTTCTCCTTTTAATCAAACCATGTTGCAAAATACGCGCGTGTCAATATATATATATATATATATATATATATCTAGACAAGATCGGAAGAGAAGAACATAGAAAATTAAATAAAAACAACACACCCCTTACTGGGGCTGCTGTCCCAAACGCACCTTAGGTGGTTGTAAACTAAATTAACGCTCTCTGTTGGAGCTGTTAACCCCAAAACCAAACCACCATCTGCTAGGCTTGTTAAACACAGAAACCAAAACCCTTGCTGCTACAGTAAAACGCGTTTACAAACGGCCCCGTTTGGGATTCTATAACCAATAAACAAACACGTACACCCTATTTGGTTGTGGTATATCTACCGAAAACACAAGGAAAACCAAAAAGAAAGCTAACTTAAACAAGAATGGAACATGCTTTAAAAAAACACAACCACACAAAATTAGTTATTAGTTTTTATAAAAACAAGAACCATCCAAACTCGAATAAGAGGGGTGACGGTGGTGGTGGTTTAGACGGCTGTAACGTGGCGACGATGGAGGTGGTGTTGGTATGCGCGGCCGCAGGTTGGTAGGGATGGTCGCGGTTGGTGTGCAGACGATGGGGGTTGAAGGACTAATGTGGTGGCGTTGAAGGCGTTTGGAACCTGGTGACGATGGTCCCGCGGTCAGTGGGGTGGTTGTAGGTGACGTGATGATGTTTGGCTCGAGGTGGTTTAGCATGCGGAAGTGGAAGGTGAGCATTTGTGATGGAGCAGGCTAGGTGGGTCGATGGTGGTGGGGCGGATGGCGTGGAGATGGTGATGAACCGTGTAGAGATGGTGATGTATCACGGTGGAGGAGTGGTGGCGTGTGGTGGTTGAAGCGTGAGATCGGCCGGAAGTCGCCGAAACTAGCTGGTGCAGCGACGGGAAAGAGAGGATGAGGGGAGAAGGAAGTGTTTATTTGGTGTGCTAAGTTATCATTAAGAATGAGATGACACCTCTAATGGGTTTGGTATTTAATATTTCTGAAAGTTTGAAAACAAAGTGTAAAGATGTAAGTAGTTGAGGGGGCTTTAGGGTAATTATTAGCACAGGGTACGGAAGTGTAATTTCGTTAAATAATGGTTCGGGACTCTTCTTTTTTCATTTTTTTTTTGAGCTAGTTACAGACGATTAAAAAAATCAAAAATTAGTCGGTGCGTTCCAAATGATTTTTCCCGCAAAAATGAGTATTTACACGACTAGTATTTTATAAATGTTTTTATAAAATATATTTAAAATTATTATTATTTATTTGGTACCATTGGGTGTCGAGGGTAAGCTTTGTCCGTAAATTAAAACTTTATTTTGAACATTCGCATTTTTAAATAAACACTTTTGAATAAAATATTAAAATAATTTTATTAATATTTATTTTACATAAAAAAGTATTATTATTATAAATTTAATTATTTTGTGTCGGTACGCGTTGAGTTCAAAAATTTTACGAGGGTATTTTAGTTATATTCGCTTGGTTTCGTTTAGCTCGGGTAAATGAGAAAGTTGTCAGGAATGTCGTTTGTATGTCAACGCTAGAATATACCTATAATTAATAACTCACTTTGACGGGTCGTTTTTGATATAGTCTACTTAGGTTAGCTAAAATTATATTTTCTGGTTTTTCAGAGTCAAATTAAGTTTGAAAAAAAATTGTAATGGGAGATAATAATAAAATTATGATTTATTATTATTAAAATAAATTTCGAATAATTGTCGGTTAAGCGGGTATGTTTTATGCGAAATTAAAGGTCAATAGTCAAAAAGCACACCTTTCCTTAACACATAAACCTCATTACTATCATAATTCCAAAATATCACCAACTCTCAAGTCGGAACCAAAAAGTCAAAGGGTAAAATTGTCATTTAAAAATTCCAAAAATTGCCGGTTGTTGACAACCAAGATATTAATACATTAATTTGAAGGATTTAATCTGTCTCTTATTGATCGTAACTCTATACTTACCACGAAATCTACCCGATCAGGTTACATGCCCGTTAAAGTGTTGTTTTTTGTTGAGTCGGCAAAATATAAATTTAAAACTTGAAAACATTAAAAAACACAACCCTACACTACAACACATCAGCGAAATATGTCAAAAAAATATATACTTTAAAAGGATAAAAAGAAAAATAAGACGAGGATGGAGACGATGTGCTCTTGGATGTGAATGAAAATGATTCCATATAGCCAAAAAATGAGGAAAGGATGAGCGATTAATAAAGACAGGATGTGTTGACGATGAGGTTGATACGAAAGATTTGATATATCATTTTGCACTAATAATTGATGTGCATTATGCTCCTATCGAAGGACAAGGTGGTATGTTTGGGAATGCAAAGGTTGTTTGGTGTTTTGTTGGTGGACAAATGTTGAGGAACAAAAGAGTAGGGGTATCATGGTGAAAGATACACAGGGGTATGTGAGATGAGGTGGTAATTCTTTCATGGTGGAAGAGTAATGAGAGACTCAGAAGTGGTGACTTAATAAAGAACACTTTGAGATTGAATTATCTTCTTTATGTTCTTCACTTTATAGACAAAGTGGAAAGTTTAGCGATTAGGAGTGCCATTTGCATTTCGCAAATTACTTAAACTATTTTCAGTATGAAATAATTATAGTAGGGAGAGATTATACGAGGAATGTTATAGTGACAGATATAATGAGAGAAACCGTTTAGACGTTGAGATTGCAAACGTTATATTATAGGAGATAAGACTCTTATTAGAAGTGAAAATGAACGTTAGATGTGAGAGAATGGAAACTTCAGAAGTAAAAAAAGACTAAATTATGTTAGGAGAGATATATGAGGAATTTTAATAGTAACAAGACTATTAAAAGAGAAGAAACATTTAGACGTAAGAGGAAACGTTAGAGGAGATAAGACTTATTAGAAGTGAAAAAGAACATTTAGAAGTGAGAAGAAACGTCGAAAGTAAAAAAGACTATTAGAAGTGAGATGACTATCTGAAGTGAGAAGATTATTGAGAAACAGAGGAACCGTTTAGAAGTGAAAAGACCATTCGAGGTGAGAAAAGAGGTTTACAAAAAGTGAGGACCAAAATGTGAGGAGATTTGTGAGTATGACGATTGTAAGGATTGTATTTGAGAATGAGACGCATTTCATTATAAAATTCATTTGACTGTTAACAACATAAGCAATGATGCTTGTGAGTGTTAGGATGTGAGGATGACCCATTGATCTATAAAGAGATATTGGGCATAGGTTTGGGTCTAGGAAAGACGTCAGCTCTTAGCAGCAGGAAAAAAAGAGGGTGAGTTCGTTTAATAATTTGAAAAGAAATGACAGATATCTCAAGCCTGCTGCTGACGGTCCCAGATATATCTGAGGGCTGCCAGAATAGATCTGGGAGCCACCGGACCGCCAACAGGAGAGGAGTTTAGGGCTTGATGAATTTTGTGAAATGAGTGATCTTAATTTGCATTTCGCTAATTAAAAATACTCGAAGTACTTCGGATGAAGTAGTTAAGTTGCCATGACACGTGGAATAGAGAATAGACTAGAATCGAGACTAGTAGAAAAGAAGAGAAAGATTTACGGAATGTGTTCCTTCATTCTTAGACCTAGACAATGACAATTTAACGATTTGCGGTTGAGGGGTAAAGAAAGAATGTCGACGATGTTATCTTCAGACGCAACCTATTCGAATAGAGATGTTTCCATTTGAACATTGTCCCGAAGGAAAGGGTGACGTATCTTTGGTGTGTTTCATACGCGAAAATAATAATAATAATAATAATAATAATAAACAATAATAAATAAGAAAACAAACGAAGATGAAGGCGATGAGCTTGATAATATCAAGACGGATGGTGGTCTTTTCGAGTATTATGAATGTTCATAAAACAATCTCATGACGAGGTATTAGGTTATCTTAAAGGTGATAGCGGAAATAGTAGAGGAAAAAGATTAGCCATCTTTATGGTTGTAGATGCGAGGTTGAGTGAGAAGGAAGAGGTGTGATCGAAAGATAAAGAGTGTTTTCATCAAAGAGAAAGAATATTTCATCGAAGAGAAAGAATGCTTTCATCGAAGATAAAGAATGTTTTCGTCGAATAGAAAGAAGAGCGTTTTAACTTATGTTGTTAAACGGCTTGAATAGGAATTTTCGGATATAACCTTTAACATTTGCGATTGCAAGTTAAAGATATTTGAATATTTCGGATGAAATATTCAAGTTGTCAAACCTACTTGGAGGAGCGTTAGATTATTATCTAACCTTTTCTTGACGAAAGAGTGGATGATTTGGAAGAAAGGTAGATGATGATTAAGGGAAGGTTTGAATGAAGACTCAAGAGATTTAAGACCATTCTACGATTCTTTTGACTTTTTAGATTTGTGACGCGGATGTGAAGGAAAATATTATAGTGTGAGAAAATATATATATACATATATATATATATACCTAGATGCATAAGATATATAGATATAATCATGCAAGTTTATCTAAGCATGCATCAACACAATAATTAACAAGATTAATGTGTAAGACTATATGACATTTAAATATTAATTGTCATACATTAAACTATCATAGTGTAGGTGCACAATTAACACGTAAGTTATGTAAAATGACGCATACAAAAAATATAGTATATATATATATATATATAGTATATATAAAAATAGTACGTACATATATAAATATACATATACCTAGATAGGATGCATAGATATATAAAAAAAAATAATAATCATGCAATTTTATCTAAGCATTCACACACAAAAACAACAAGATTAAATTGTATGAACAAAATTAAGACTTTTATAATTAATTGTCATACATTAAACTAACATAGTGTAGGTGCACAATTAACACGTAAGTTATGTAAAATGACGCATACAGAATGTGATAATTTTAAATGCAATCATCATGTAAAACATGTTAGCATTTAGCACTTAGGAGCATGTGTTATTTAGATAAACTAAGGAATATTTTATCTAAATTGCTAGAAAAAGGCAAACGCTTTTACAACAGACATGCATTCAATAGTTAAGCAAATAAACATTGAGCATTAAGATAAGCATGAAAGCATATAATTGCATTACATGAGAGCACGTTATCATCATGAAACTTCAAAGCACATATGTGAGATGCAAGTAGTCTAGATTGACTAAGAATAAACCTAATATCTACTTGCTTAGTGTGCACTCCTAATGAGATACAAAGTTTATCGATGTAGACTATCATTAGGCATATTTAGGAGGAGTCATTTAGTCAAATTAGAGAATGAATATGAGACTATCACTAGTGGTGCTCAATTTAGGCTAAACACGACCATTTTTACAGGTTATACCATGAACCCAACTTCACTCTTGGAAGCAATTTAACCGTTAGGTCAAATTGAATTTCTAGTGCTATAGATTCTCTAGTAGTCATTCTCATGTTAGACAAAATAGAATTCCTATATTTGCCTAATGAAGTGTAGCAAAGATAAAATTTGTATTATCTTTTCATAGAGGGCCTAACATGACTCAACTAACATGCTTTAATTCCGGTTCACATAATCCTAATCAAGATGTGTGGAATTCTACGGTTGAATGAGAGAGAAAGCAATATGAGACTATCACTAGTGGTGCTCGATTTAGGCTAAACACGACCATTTTTACAGGTTATACCACGAACCCAACTTCACTCTTGGAAGAAATTTAACCGTTAGGTCAAATTGAATTTCTAGTGCTATAGATTCTCTAGTAGTCATTCTCATGTTAGACAAAATAGAATTCCTATATTTGCCTAATGAAGTGTAGCAAAGATAAAATTTGTATTATCTTTTCATAAAGGGCCTAACATGACTCAACTAACATGCTTTAATTTCGGTTCACATAATCCTAATCAAGATGTGTGGAATTCTACGGTTGAATGAGAGAGAAAGCAAATTGTTATAGGTATAAGAGAGAATGAGTCATTTTTTATTTTTTATCTAGAACCTAGGAGTATGCTAAAGAGTGACAATGTGTAATGCTATATAATGAGAGTGTTAAAAGAATACACCTTTGCATGTCTTTTATGAAAAACCTTTGCATGTCTTTTATGAAAGAAATCCAATTAAGGTTATTTACCTCAATAGATCTTGTGTTTGTTTCTTTGTAGAAATAATGATGATTGACTAAAGTTTAGTTACATCTATGTTAGACTTTTAAGCAAGAGATTGACAAGAGGAAGATGTTTAAATCTAATGCCATATGGCGGATCTTCCTAAACCAAAGATGAATCTAGGACGAAGGATCCATCGATCCGTGGAGGTGCCGGATTTGGGCAAGGATCATTTCCCATTAATTGGGAGATGGTTTTGATATTAGGTTATTAAGAGAAACTTATATAAGTTATAAGGGTTCTTGGTTTGAGTTTTCGGAAATGACATCCAAGACTTGCTTATCAAGTTAGAGTACTTATGAGCTTCCCGATGGAAAATCATAAGTCGTCAATCCTACTTAGAGTGTGTTAAGTTTAGCATGTATAATTTGACCATAGCTAATAACACAACATTTGAACAGTTTAGACTCAATGAAACATCTTCATTGCGAGTGTGAATTGCAATTCGATGACTAATCTTGTTTTCTTGCAATCGATTTTATGAGTTCATGTAATAACCGAGGATGGTTAAACATGTAGACACAAAAAAATATCTATGGTTATTTGATTGATATTTTCGTGATCTAGATAAATCCTAGTCTCGATTTCATGTTCATATTCTAATTTTGTAATTAGATTGAATGATGAGATTGATTATCGTTTGAATAATAATCATCTTCATATTCGAAATTCTCTTACGATCACTTATTGAAAGAGAGCACAATAATGGTTTGTGGAATATGTTCAATTATTCCTAGTTCTAACCTTAGATGGTTAAAGGGTTCTCATTTGGTGAAAAGGAAATATTATGCTTATTTGGTAAAGTTAGAGAAAGTTTTGATGATAAGAGAATTTTAGTTATGAGTTGTGCTTTTGAATTGTTTGAGCAAAGTTACATATGTTGTGCATTTGCTCAATTTTAGCTTTTCGGAGATGACAACTTTACCAATTGCATTGCAAGGTAAATTACTTGAGTATTTCGGATGAAATATTCAAGTCGTCGATCCTACTTCATTGTGTATTTTATGCATATATTTGCCAAATATTTGGAACACAACTATTGGACAAGTAGACTCAATATGACATCATCTACACAAGTGTGAGTTATGATCCGATGCATATTCTTATCGTCTTGGAAAGGGATGTCGTTATTTTCATATCAATCGAGTGTGATTGAGTATGTAGGTTTAAGATAATATCTCTTGTTATATTTTGATATAATCTTAAAGCTAGACAAATAAGAATCCGATTTCTTGTCCATACTCGAAAACTTGTCAATTAGATTCGATAATAACATCAATCATAGTTTGAATAATGAGTTGATATATATTCGAAATCTTTCTTGACCCTCACGAACACTCTTTTAAAAGAAGACAAATAAAGATTTTCATAGTGTGTTCCACTAATCCTAAGACTAGTTGTAAGTGTGAGGTTGATGAATAATGACAAGTTAATTTCTTACTTCAAGATTGTCATATATTTTGCGTGTGCGAAAAACTATTTGTTGTTATGTATAGTATGCATAGTTTTTGACATTTTATGAGTATATGGATGATTTTCCTAACCATTTTTATACAACACACATCTTTTGTAAAATACTATATGTTTATAAAAATAACATAATTATATGTGTGTGTTAGAACAATGCAAGCACAAGCAAAGTTAAAAAATACATTTTCTTTTACTTAATTACCAATGTATTAATACAATCTTTTATTTTGTTTAACCAACCCAAGTCAAACAATGCAAGATGATGAAAAGATTTAGACATTTTGTTGGAAGAGAGTTAATGTGTTGGAAATATTTTAGTGACGGGTTTTAACATATGATCTTAGGACATTATTTTTCCACACACTTGACAAACTATTGAACTCTCAATCCTAAATGCGTTACTACACACAAAATGATCTACAAGATGTTTATGTAACACTTGTAAATATAGTGATTTATGCCTATATGCAATGCACAAACAATTTTGCAACTTAACACAAGAAATCTAGCGTAATTCCTATTAGGCGGAATTCGGAAAACTAGCAACATACAAATAGCATACATGGCACATGTGTTTAGATATATGATTAGCTCAATTACAAATAGTAATGATTACTTATTAATATCTATTAACCAGGTTGAAACAAAAGTTAAACACACATAATCATCTAGCATACACATAAGGATATTCGTCGTCGTTTTGTGTATTAGATATAACGATGTATACTTAGCTTGATTTGTTTTGAAAATAAGATAGTTCATCCCCATTATAAAAATTAACGAAGATCAATATTTTGAAAGGACAAATACACTATTTTTCAAAGATACATCAATTAGAAATGCCTAACTCAATGCAAAAACAAGTTTTACATTAAAACGAAACTCAAAGTTTTGACCACTATGTAATATTTTGCATTTTTGACTTATTTAAGTTTAAAATAAAGGCTTGGAAGTATTTTTAAATAAAAGTAGACTCAATTCTCTTCGAAATGGCGGGTGGCACGACTTCTACGGACTTACGGTTGATTTTATATGATTTTTCGAAGTTTGTCAAAATCTGCTGAAACAGACAGGCGGCCCCCATAAAGGTGACGGCCCCAGATATATTAGGGGGCCGCCCAAACAATTAAGGGACCGCCACCAGAGACCCAAAAATACGTTTTTTTGTATAAAATCATTTGGTAACTTAATGTAGGGACGTAGGACTTCAGGAAGTTGTTCCAGCTCATAAAACACGTGTTTTAGACATTATTTTTACTCCTAGGACTTACAAAGACGTATTTTACACTTCCAAGCCCCTTTTTTGAGAATACTTTTAGTCAAGCTAGTATACGAGGTATATTTAACAACAAAACTAATACGAACCAAACAACAAAACACTTTTCATATTTAATCCCCCTTCATGGGTAATTTGATACATGGATCGTACTCTATTTTAAAAACCATTTGTTTTGAAAACTAGAGCGACGTGGCTCTGATACCAATTGTGGAAACCGTAGAGGGGGTGAATACGTTTCCTTTTAAAAACTTTAAATCTTTTGTATCAATTATTAAATCACTCTCTGCCGGCGGTCCCATAAATATATGGGGGCCGCCTAGTACATTAGGGGGCCGCCCTATTTAAAGGGACCGCCTCCAGAAGAGGTTTTCAGACTAGATCATGTGTATCAAATCACCAATCAAGTTTGACGCAATATGAGAATTGTCGATATTGGATTTACAATAACTAGCACATATTCTACCAATATAACCACATTCACAATATATAGCACAAAAGCCTACACAACCTTAACTAACAAGATCTACACAATCATTCACACAATCATGAGCATAATGCAAGTATAAAAGTAAAGCGGTAAATGTAAAGAAATAAGTAAAGCAAAAGGTAAAAGAAAATGCAAACCGACAAACACGGGTTATTTTATGTGGTTCGGTCACGAAGCTCTCTTTGTCATACTCCATCTCCTCGGTATAAACTCGAGAGTTACTTCACTAATCAACAAGCTCCCTTTCGGCGGAGAAAACCTTATACTCATGCTTACATTATTTTCCGACACTAAGCTAGATGTCGAGTCCTTCTTCGGGTACAACCAAACCCGTTATGTTTTATGGCCTAACATAACAAACCTTGTGTTTTATGGCCTAAACACATAAACCGCGTCGCTTACATTATTTTCCGACACTAAGCTAAATGTCGAGTCCTAATCTTAGCTAGAACCAATCTACCACTTCACCAATGTATTTTAAGGCCTAAAATACTAACCAACCCACAATCAACCTATCCAAATATATACATCATTTGGATCTACACACTACTAAAGATTGGAAGACATTGACTCGATCTATATGTAACAAATGTTACAAAATGTACTAACTAGACTACATAACTTCGAATCTTGAAGATGACCGAAGTTCTTCTCTTGCACTTGAGGGAAGAAGGAAAGAGTTGAAGATTGGATCACATTTAAACAACATTAAACAAGTTAAATGATCAAAGATTTAGAGAGCTTTAGTGAGATCTAGAGAGAGAAAGAACTGAGAGAAATTCATGCAAAAAGGGTTATGAAATCAGTTGGAGATGACCCACTATTTATAGGAGCTGGAAGCTGACAGTCTGGCAACGGCTGTCCCTTATATATAAGGGGGCCGCCAGGCCTATAAGGGGGCCGCCGCCTAGACTCCGCTCCCTTTTTTGTCTTTTTGTGGGGAAGGTTGTATCTGGTATAGAAGCTTCCATTTTGGGGGGGAAAACCAGATTTCCAAAATAATTACCAAATAAAACATTTCTTTATAATTCAAAAATAATTTGTCTAAATAATTTTTGAGAAATAGTTTTGTTGTATTTATAAAAATATAAAGTTTAGACAAAACTTATTTTTTTAATCATTTCATACAAGTTTAATATTGTTTGTTCATACACTTATGTGATTTACGTCGGGTGTTAAACAATGTCGTCTTGATGGCATACTGAGACGTCGAGAGATGTTGACGTGTATGCATTGATGATTTGTGATTACGAGTAACTTGCGCACTTTACGTTCGTATTACAAGTTACATGGTTTGTCATCATCAAAACATAAAGAGATCGTATAGATTAAATATCGTAATATTTGCACTAACAAAATGAAAAAGAAATAAAAAGGTGAGTGGTGGGCCAAAATGAGGATAATGGTGTGTTTATGAGTGAAAACGTATTTTGAGTGGATTAGAGCTGTTCGTTGCGCCTGTAGGGCCTCAAATGAGGTGGCATTATCTAATTGTTATACCTTTTGCTAAATAAATAAGATCAAGTTACTTTTAAACGGGTGTGATTAATTTTTTTCTTCGATCCGGACGGTGTAGAGGACGATACACGTCACCATTTTTTTCTCTTAGCTACGTTGGCAATAGAAAGTATAATTTATATTAGAGTTAGTGGACCTAAACCTGATCAGCTTGGTGGTCAGGACTTTGTGATGGGATCCTTGTACCTTGTCCTTTGGTTTAATGTTAGTTTCGTTGTATATTCCTTTTCCTTTTAAAAAAATGAACAGTATTTTTGTGAGTGTGGGAAACGACGTCGTATAACACTTCTAATGAGTATATATAAATTTAGGTAGCGTATAGTACGAGTAATAGAGAATTTTTTTTCCCTTAAATTCTTTAAGAATAGAATGGTTATTTTTATAAAGAGGAGTTGAAAATATTGAAAAGCTATTTAGTTGAAGTTATATTTTTCTTTTTATAAAGATTAACTTGAATGTTGATAGTGAGCGCGACAATCAGGATGGAAGGTGAGCTGTGGGGATACTATATGGTGATTAGAGTTCTAATGAGATACTAGAATTGTAGATTGGGAAATTCGTCTTTTTTTTTTGTTAGTGCGAGAAAAATGAAGAATAAAATATTGGGATTTTTCATTTTCCTATTTAAAATTGTAATGTGAGAATTTCATTTTTTTTGAAAATTGTTGGAAAAATTTTATAATTGAATTTAACCGGGTTTTCTTTTATCTTTTTTGTTATGAAAACTCTCTAAAAATAAGATTTTTTTTTTTACAACTAAACAGCCCTGCCTTTCAAATAAAAGTTTTGATAATCTGACTTGGCCCACGGTTTTTTTGTCAATCATGGGTCTACACATTTTCAAGTCTTCAAAGCCTGTTGTGGCCTGAGAAATAGGTGACTTGAGTAGTGACGACTACATTAGTGTTTCATATTCCTGGTTTGTTTTAATGAAATAACTGAGACGATGACGTTATATGTGACAAGAAAAGAAAGGATGAATTGGCATGTTTTTTATTTTTTTTAGCGGCGGATGAATTGGCCATGTTAACACTGGGACAACCCCCAAAAATTGTAGATAATGAATGCGAACATATTTAAAATGTAATAACAATCGACATAAACATGTACAAACACATACTAATTCGTATATTTAATATACAAAATGCTTAATTATTAGGTATGATATTGTATTTTAATGAAAATTTCTTTTGGTATGATGCTTTATTTTATATATATATGTCATATAAACTTTAGTACTAAAATAGTTTAAACTTGATCTTAGTTTTTTTTCTTCTTTACTAATTACTGCTTTCATATTTTTAATACCTGTCAAAGGAGATTTCAATAGTGTGCGATATCATGTATCAAGTTGTGTGACAGGCAATTTTGTTTAAATTAGTATATATAATTATTTAATCATATCATGTTCATTATTTGTGGATTTAATTTGTTTAATTTCATTTGAATTTGAATTTTT
This sequence comes from Tanacetum coccineum, assembly GCA_026074375.1. NCBI lineage: Eukaryota > Viridiplantae > Streptophyta > Magnoliopsida > Asterales > Asteraceae > Tanacetum > Tanacetum coccineum. The sequence goes on from BQNB010010007.1 coordinate 56,232, forward strand.
AGAACAAATTTTGTAAACATACACACTTATCTAACAAATTATATCTTCATATCTCTTAGACAAAATTTGAAACAACTTTTAATTGATGGTCATCACATACCGTCAGCGCCAAAAATTACTTTGATTAATTCATTTGAATTACAAAGACAGTGTATGTATTATCTTCATTATATATGTTTTCGATTTAGATAAGCACATGTTTGTGATTTGATAAGGTATCTTTGTAAGTTTGTACTTCATATTGCCCCTAATCTGGATTTCTGTCAAATTAAGATTCCATTCATATAAGATTTCCATCGTTGTCTCATATGATGTGATTTGACATACAATTGTCATTTTTGTAGATTTGTTTTTTGTTGGTGATGAGATCAATGTAGATCCAACATTTATTAATAAATTCAATGTTCCAATCATAGCAACCCATTTTTTCATTATTTTAAAAAAATCACTTTTCAAATCTTTTTTATAAAATAAATATCTTGACAAAAAGGTAAATCGTCAAACGGACAAAAATCCACCATTGAGACGAAGAATTAAATCATCTTTCTATATAGGGGCACTTTGATATACTTTGACGAATTTTTTTTTTTTTTTTTTTTTCAGTCACGTCTGAAAAAATCACATATGATTTGTATCAGAATCATATGTGATTATCCAGAATCACATGTGAAAACAAAATTAAAAAAAAGTTCGGCGAAAGTATATCAAAGTGCCCCTCTATAGAAACATGATTTAATTCTCGTCGCGATGATATGTTTCGTTTTGCGTAACGATTAACGGTTTGTGAGATATTTAAATTTAAAAAAAGTAAAAAGTGAGTTTTATTTAATTTTAATGGAAAGTTCAATATAGACCCATAATTTGTTAAAGTCCAATAAAAATTCATAACCCTTCATTTTCCATCAAATTAAATAAAAACTTAGTTTTTACTTTTTTTTAAGATTAATATATCTCACAAAACCGTTAATCCGTTTCGCAAAACGAACATATTATGCGACGAGATTAAATCATGTTTCTATAGAGGGGCACTTTGATATACTTTCGCCGAACTTTTTTTTAATTTTGCTTTCACATGTGATTCTGGATAATCACATATGATTCTGATACAAATCATATGTGATTTTTTCAGACGTGACTGAAAAAAAAAAAAAAAAAATTGTCGAAAGTTATAATCAAAGAGCCACTATATAGAAGTTGATTTATTCTAGTGCAATGGTGTATTTTTTTCGTTTGACGATTTACCTTTTGCAAGATATTTTATTTTTAAAAAGAGGTTGAAAAGTGATTTTTTTTAAAATAATGAAAAAATGGTTTGTACTATGATTGGTACATTGCACTTTTTAAATAAACTGTTGGATCTACATTGATCTCATCTCAAAAAATAAAAAACAAAATTACAAAAAGACCAATTGTATGTCAAATCACATGCATATGAGTACCACTATGGAAAATCTATATATGAATGGAATCTTATTTGACAGAATCCAGATTAGGTGCAATATGAGTACAAAAACTTACATAGTATCCTTATCAAAATCACAAACATGTGCTTATCTAAATTGAAAACATATATAATGAAAGATTAATACCATTAAAAACTGTCTTTGGAAATTCAAATGTAATTATAAAGGTATTTTGGACCTGACGGTATGGAGTGACCCATCAATAAAAGTTGTTCAAATTTTGTTCGTAAGAGATATGAGATATAATTTGTTAGATAAAGTTGGTGTGGTTTTAAAAATTTGTTCTAAAATATTCAAATTCAATTGAATTAAACAATTAAATGACAATATATATGAACATGATATGTTAAATAATTATATTATACTAATTTAAACAAAATTGCCATGTCACAACTTGATACATGATATCGCACACTAATTGAAATCTCTTTGATCATGTGATTTAAAAATATGAAAGCAGTAATTAGTAAAAAGAAAAAAAACAAAGATCAAGTTTAAACTATTTTAGTACTAAAGTTTATATGACAGATATATATAAAATAAAGTATCATACCAAAAGAAATTTTCATTAAAATACAATATCATACCTAATAATTAAGCATTTTGTATATTAAATATACGAATTAGTATGTGTTTGTACATGTTTATGTCGATTGTTATTACATTTTAAATATGTTCGCATTCAATGTATCTACTATTTTTGTTTTTCCATTAACATGCCAATTCATCCGCCGTTAAAAAAAATAAAAAACATGCCAATTCATCCTTTCTTTTCTTGTCACATATAACGTCATCGTCTCAGTTATTTCATTAAAACAAACCAGGATATTGAAACAATAATGTAGTCGTCAGCTACTCAAGTCACCTATATCCTCAGGCCACAACAGGCTTTTGAAGACTTGAAAATGGTGTAACCCATGAGTTGACAATAAAACCGTGGGCCAAGTCAGATTATCAAAAACTTTTTATTTGAAAGGCAAGGGCGTGTTTAGTTGTAAAAAAAAAAATCTTATTTTAGAGAGTTTTCACAAAAAAATAAAATTGAAAACCCGTTCAATTATATTTTTTCCAACAATTTTCAAAAATATGAAATTCTCACTTTACAATTTTAAATAGGAAATGAAAAATCCCAATATTTTATTCTTCATTTCTTCTCACTAACAAAAAAAAAGACGGAATTTCCCAATCCTACAATTCAAGTATCTCATTAGAACTCTAATCACCATTAGTAACATGCTCACCATCCATCTTTATTGTCGCCGCTCACTGTCACAATTCGAGTTAATCTTTTTTAAAAAGAAAAATATAACTCCAGCTAAACAGCTTTTCAATATTTTCAACTCCTCTTTATAAAAATAACCATTCTATTCTAAAGATTTAAGGGAAAAAAAAATTCTTTTATTACTTTGTACTATGCTTGCTACCTGAAATTTCTATATACTCAATTAGAAGTGTTATACGACGTGTTTCACACACTCACAAAAAATATGTTCATTTTTATAAAAGGAAAAGGAATATACAACAAAACTAACATTAAACCAATGTACAAGGTACAAGGATTCCATCACAAAGTCCTGACCACCAAGCTGATCAGGTTTAGGTCCACTAATTCTAATATAAATTATACTTTCTATTGCCAACGTAGCTAAGAGAAAAAATGGTGACGTGTTATCGTCTGTACGCCGTTGGATCGAAGAAAAAATTAATCTCACCCGTTTAAAGTAACTTGATCTTTATCTATTAGAGCAAAAGTTATAACAATTAGATATATCTCCTCATTTGGGCCCTACAGGCTGCCACGTCAGCATCTTACTCCCACTCAAAAATACCTCTTCACTCATAACACACCATTATCTTCTCATTTTGGCCCCACCACTCACCATTTTATTTTCTTTTTCATTTTGTTAGTGCAAATATTACGATATTTAATTTATACGATCTCTTTATGTTATGATAATGACAAACATATAACTTGTAAATACGTAACGTAAAGTGCGCAAGTTACTCGTAATCACAAATCATCAATGCATACACGTATCAACATCTCTCGACGTTCATGTATGGATCAGTACGGACATTTGGTTTACACCCGAGTGTAAATCACATAAAGGTATGTAAAACCAATATTAAACAATAAAAAACATTGTAGTATGATTAAAAAAATAAAGTTTTTGTCTAACTTTATGATTTTTATAAATCAACAAAAACCTATTTCTCAAAAATTATTTAGACAAATTATTTTTGAATTATAAAGAAATGTTTTATGTGGTAATTATTTTTGAATTTCAAATATGGTCATTTTCCTCTAAAATAGTGTCATTCACAGCAAGTTTGTCACCACAAAAAGAACAAAAAACTTGATCAGCATCGGTCGGGGCGGGTCCCTTAATTTCGGTCGGCGCCACTCCTTTAGTCTTGGACCGCCAGGCTGTTTTTCAGCTCCTGCCCCCACCCCCTCAAACCTACCCCGGTGGTACCTCCAACTATTTGCACAACCTTGTTGCAACGAATTTTTTTCAGTTCTTTCTCTCTCTAGATCTCACTAAATCTTTCTAAATCTTTGATCATTTAACTTGTTTAATCTTGTTTAAATGTGATCCAATCTTTTACTCTTTCCTTCTTCCCTCAAGTGCGAGAGAAGAACTTCGGTCATCTTTCCAAGATCGAAGGTATGTGTCTAGTTAGTCCATTTTGTAATTTTTGTTACAAAAGATCGGTAGTCCATGTCTTTCAATCTTTAGTAAGTTGTATAGATCCAAATGATGTATATATTTTGGATGGGTTTATGTGGGTTGGTTAGTATTTTTGGGCCCTTAAAATACATTGTGTAGTGGTAGATTTGTTTCTAGCTAACGTTTATGATCGGACATCTGCGTAGTGTCGAAAAATAATTTAAACGAAGCGTTTATGTGTTTTGGCCATAAACAAAAGTGTCTTCTTATGTCAATCTACTCAACAAAATTAAGCAAGTACGAGTGCACACTAAGAAGTAGATATTAGGTTTCTTCTTAGTTCAATTCTAGGACTACTTTAGCATTTACAATATGTGCTCTAAAGGTTCAGATGATAACCGTGCTCTACGTAATGCAATTATATGCTTTCATGTTTATCTTAATGCTCAATGTTTATTTGCTTAGCTATTGAATGCATGTTTGTTGTAAAAGCGTTTGCCTTTTTCTAGCAATTTAGATAAAATATCTCTTAGTTTATCTAAATAAACACATTCGCCATAAATGCTTAAATGCAAAATTGTTTTCATGATGATTACATTAAAATTATCATGTTTTGTTTGGCGTCATCTTACTAATTAATGTTAATTGTGCACCTACCTTGTTAGGTTAATGTATGATAATTAGGTTTAGATGTCATACAGTCTTTCACATTAAACTTGTGATTATTGTGTTGATGCATGCTTAGATAAACTTGCATGCTTATATCTATATGTCTTATACATCTATGTATATATTTTCTCACACTAGAATATCTTTCTTCGCGTCCGGGTCACTAATCTAAATTTTCAAAAGAGTCATAAAATGGTCTTAAATCTTCTAGAGTCTTCCTTCACACATTTCTTTAATCACCATCTCCCTTTCTTCCAAATAATCCACTCTTTGTCACGGAAAAGTTAGATGCAAATCTAATACCATTCCAAGTAGGTTTGACAAACTTAAATATTTCATCCGAGATATTCAAGTATCTTTAACTTGCAATCGCAAATGTTAAAGGTCATATCCGAAAATCCCTATTCAAGCCTTTTAACAACATTAGTTAAAACGCTCTCCTTTTCTTTTCGACGACAACTCCTCTTCTCTTCGACGAAAACATCTTTCTCTTCGACGAACACATTCTTTCTCTTCAACGAAAACATTCTATCCCTTCGACGAAACATTCTTTCTCTTCGAAGAAAACATTCTTTCTCTTTGACGAAAACACTCTTTATCTTTCGATCACACGTCTTCCTCTTCACGAACCTAGGGCCCTTCTGCAACTATGAGAGATGGCCTATCTCTTTCCTCTACTATTTCTGCTATCACCTTTAAGATAATCTTATACCTCGTCATGAGATTGTTTTATGAACATTCACAATACTCGAGAAGACCACCATCCGTCTTGATATTGTCAAGCTCGTCGCCTTCATCTTCATTTGTTTTCTTCTTTATTGTTGTTATTATTATTATTATTATTATAATTATTATTATTATTAACACACCAAAGATATGTCACCATTTCCTTCGGGACAATGTTCAAATGGAAACATCTCCATTCGAATAGGTTGCGTCTGAAGATAACATCGTCGACATTCTTTCTTTACCCCTCAACCGCGAATCGTTAAATTGTCTTTGTCTAGGTCTAGGAATGATGGAACACATTCCGTAAATCTTTCTCTTCTTTTCTACTAGTCTCGATTCTAGTCTATTCTCTATTCCATGCATCGTGGCAACTTAACTACTTCATTCGAAGTACTTTGAGTATTTTTAATTAGCGAAATGCAAATTAAAATGTCACTCCTTTCATAAAATTCTGTTCAAGCCCTAATCTCCCTCCCTGTTGGCGGTCCGGCAGCCCCAGATCTATTCTGGCGGCCCCCAAATATATCTGGGACCGCCGGCAGCAGGCTTGAGATATCTGTCATTTCTTTTCAAATCATTAAATGAACTAACCTCTCTTTTTTATCTGCTGCTATGAGTGTGACGTCTTTCCTACACCCAATTAACCTATGCCAGTTGTCTCTCTATAAGATAAATGGGTCATCCTCACATCCTAACACTCACAAGCATCATTTCTTATGTTGTTAATAGTCAAGTGAATTTCATAATGAAATGCGTCTCATTCTCAAATACAATCCTTACAATCGTCATACTCACAAATCTCCTCACATCTTGGTCCTCACTTCTCGTAAACCTCTTTTCTCACCTCGAATGGTCTTTTCACTTCTAAACGGTTCCTTCTTTCTGAATTAATCTTATCACTTTGGATAGGACGTCTCACTTCTAATAGTCTTTTTATATAAAGGAGGATAAGTTCTAAATAAAAAGGAAACAAAATCTCATACAAAACATAATTGCATCTGTCCAAAATAAAGCCTAAAAATAGAAAAACGCCCTTTTGAGGCCCGAAACGACCTCGAAAGGCCCAAAACTGACAAGGCTCATAGCAAAGCAATGAGTCTTGACCGTTGGGCCATTTCTGAGTGACCATGCGAATTTCAGCCCAATCCGTCACAGAAATTTGTTGCCGCAAAATAAGCGCCAAGCGTATTTGTCACGTTGACTCGCTCGTTGACCGTATTTGCATCAAAAGTGTTGGTCAACAAGCATGTATGCACAGTTTTCGGCTTATTTATACATGTTTTTGACACATTTTTATACACGCGTTTTAATACACATTTTTATACACGGTTTTATACACACATATTTATACACACGTTTTTATACACAATTTTATACACGGTTTTACACACACGTTTTTATACAGCTTTTTATACACACATTTTTATACATGTTTTTATACACATTTTAATACACACGTTTTTAGACACGGATTTATACACATATTTTTATACATGATTTTTGATGACATCAAATAACATCTATTTTATAGCATCATTTATCCTACGATATCAACCCATTTTGTATAGTTATTGCAAAGAATTGTTACTTAATCGTTTATATTTGAGAATTGCAGTAATTATGGAGTAATTGGTGAAACATAGCAAAAGGCGCGCATTCTGGAGCTTAAATGAAGATATTTTGAAGATTACTATTCTGAAGACCAATACGCCGTATCCATCAAGAAGATACGGTGTATCCGTGCCTGCACTCACCAAAGACCACAGAAGATTAAAAAGCAATACGTTGTATCCAGAGGACTCAATACGCCGTATTCAAGATATATAATTAATATAATATTCTGGAAGATATCAAATGTGGTCCCTACTCCAAGAAATTCCAAATACGCCGTATCCAACCCATTGGATACGCCGTATTAAACCGACTTCCAGACATTATAAATAGAAAATTCGAAAATGAGTTTTAAGTGTGCTAAATCATATTCTCGATACCTAAACCACAAAAGTCGATTTTCAGAAGAGAAAAAGAGCAGAAGAGGTCGAGCAACGTATTCAATTCCATAGGAGACATCGTGTAATTCCATATACTTTAGTAATCGTTCAGTTTTTGGTATCATTCGTTAACTCGGTTAGTTTACCTTGGCTAAATTATTACTCTTGTATTTATTATGACGTTTGAAGGCTAATACCTTCGGGTATTAGCCATTATTATGAAGATCTGAATGTTTGGTATTTGTTTATATCGATTTCTTGATTTATCGTTGAGTGCTTGTTTATGTTTATCAATTTATACTTGTTTACGCGCTTTTGTATGCGACCTATCATTCAACTGGATCTAGAACAGTTTCTTGAATAACAGTTTGTCTTTCCGTTATCAGCATGTGCTTGTTGTACTATAATCCTGTCTTTGACATCAACTATATCGGTTCTTGTTTGCAACATCCAGATCATTAATGATGATTTGGCAGGTTGCTCTTCATCGTTGAACAATGACATGTAGTCATCATCATAACTATCCACCTGTCAAAATTTAGATACAAGGAAAAGATCAGTAGAAGAATTTTGTCAGTAGTAATAAATTATCAAAGATAAGGTATAAGTACATACATCAGCTTCATCAAAGTCATATCTTGGTTTAATGGTATGTAACATAGGATCATCAACTTTAGGAGGTACAACCACAACCGAATCAATACTCAGATTTTCTATAGTGCCTAAAGCTTTATGATTAGACGTCAAAAGAGGCTGAGAATTACTATAACCAATCCTGTAAATTTGACATCATTTCCATGTTATCGTCTAAACGAAGACACAATCATTGTCATTTCTAGGGATAGGAATAGGATGACGCCTAGCTATATAATTAAATCAGTCAATGTTTGGTCTATTAATTTAACATTTACATGTAAAACATTTCATTTGCCTCACTAGACACACCACCAATATGATTTGAACTATCAGTATGATGGGAAGAAATTTTTGGCTTCTCTTCAATAGACACGCCACCATCAGACATTTTTGGGTTCGAATCACTTGATTCATTTTCTTTACATAAATCATTTGTAAGTAATTTTTTAAACTTAACAAAAGTTTCGGAAGTCTCTAACTTTGAAAATCTTTTTGTTAATTCATCAAACTCATCATCTTTGCATCTCTTTATCAACAAAACTTCCTTTTTAAGAGCATCAAATTCAGCAAAAATTTAGATACTGCAGCAAGTTCTGCTTGTGGGACTATTTGGGACGACAATGTGTTTGGAAGCATGCCACTTCTTCAATAACATTTTTTATGTTTGTGAATCCAAACACCATCCCCATCAACTGATGAGAATCCAAACACCATCCCGTCATCAACTGACATTCAATTTCAGTTTAGGACAATTTTTCCCTAACAACCCTATCAACAAAAGGTCCCATCTTAAGTGTCACCACACATTCCGTTTATGTTATCCAAACATATTTTTTCTCTACTTGGTCGTCTAGAAAAAATTAGCGTCTTGATCACTAAGCCCTTTAATAAACCTCAGCACTAGCCTTAAACCAAAATGCAATGACTCATCTCTTCAGGACTTGAAATAAGGGCACAATTTGGATTTGACATCTAGAAAAAATATAAATAATGGTCACGTACAACATGATGGAAAAACAAATGAATTATGTCAAATAAAGTTTTTGACTTTTGTGTTTACCGGTCCAAATAGTTCTTCATAATCTGATTTCTCAAACATTGTAACCTTTGACCAAGCAAGACCACGTGGGATCACGTTCGCCTTTTTAGACCACCATTTTTTAATGTTAGGTAACTCTCCAAAATCCATATATATAGCAAATAATCATGTAATTGTATAGAAATTATGTTTTCTTATGTATCGGTTATAGTTTGTTTTTTGACAAAATTGTTAGGTTAAGTAGGCCTTGTATAAGATTATGATACCTAATTTCCCCTTTCCCAAAAGTTTTCCTAGTAAACAACGCAAAGCATTATTATACAAAACCTAAGTTAGTTTACTTTTAAACAAAAATTATAAGTACATAATTGTCTAACCTTGAATGCCCAAGCAAACCCGTATAAATTGTATGTGGCATTGAAATTTGGGTTCTTCTTCAGCTGAGCCAAATGATGTTCAGTATGTCTAGAAACCACATTTACAATCCTATTATAAAATTTCTCCCACATGTATTCACCCAAAGGAAAAGCATTCCAAGCATCAAAATCATCCACCAACCACATTATATGTTTCGTCAAGAATTTCTTTTCTCTTTACCCATAAAAACTAATTCACTGGCAATCAGCAAACACAAACGAACAACATCTTCATCCAACATATTTAACCAAGTTTGCTTATCTTTAATAATATTCAAACAAACCTATTTATTTTCTTGAAACCATTTCTTGTTTTATTTTCTGAAAAAATATTGATAAAAATAAGTCACTTAATGGACTATGTTTTTCTAAAAAGGTGGGCAAATTGAAACCCATAAAATGAAACAAAATTATTTTCTAACCAAACTCGAACCAATGATCCCCTATATGGAATATAATTGGAGGACAATCAGGTCGAAGGTTAGAGACAGATACCTGATGTTGAAAAACATAATGCATCATATGGCTATCATTTTCGTGAGACTGAATATCCAACCACGGCCCAAAAACAGTATCCCTAAATAACCTTTCACGATTCGGCTTCATTGACAAAAGACCTTTAATTTCTAGAAGCAACTTAACACTTGACCTAACACTGATTTTGACATCGTACAAATCAGACATTTGAAATATGAATATGGATTAGACTCCTCGATTACTATTAGTGGTTATGGATGGATTGTAAAAAAGGATTAAAGTTTCTGTTCAGCTAATGAAGAACAATCAGGGGGAAGAAGAACAGGTGTTGGGTGGGTGTTCATCATGAGGTTGTGTGTGTTGTTGTGTGTGTTTTAATGTGTGTTGTTGTGTATGGTGTGTGTTTTAATAATATTAGGTATAATATTAGTATTAGGTATAAAAACAAAAATGAAATCTGTTAGTTTTAAAAAATACAAAGTACTTTAAGTCGCCTAAAAATGCAAGTTTCCCTAAAAGTACAAGTCATAACATGTACTATAATATTATTTTATGTAAAAGTACAAATGTAAAATGACCAAAAACCCAGTTGCCCAAAATACGGTCGCCCTTATTGTACAAGTTGCCCAATCCAAAAAAATTTATACATACATAACAAATACGTACCCGAAATGTACTTTAATAATTAAATAAGGGACACATGGCGTGTTGTGGTGAGGTTGCCCCATCGCATATATATTCCCTAACGTTTCAAAAATATCTATTCGTTTATTTTCGATCTTTAAACTCCCACTTATTTCTCGTCAGACTCTCTTGGATTGTTTGGTCAGTTGTTTTGTTTACGTTATTGACTATGTTTTGAGTATTCTATGTCGATGTTGCACTGGCCCAAGTGCATTGAGTCGTTTTGCGTAATTACCACACAACCATGTTTTTGGATAAAGGTTTTGAAATGAGGATAAAGGTCTTGTAATAAGAATAAGAGTTTGGAAATAAGGATAAGGGTTTTGTGAAGAGATTGAGGATTTTGTGTGAGTAAAGGACGAACGCTTTTATAATAAGATAACTTTGTACAAATATTTATGAGGTAAAATTAATGTTAGGTCATAGCCGGGTACCGTTGTGCGTTGTAGAGGCTGGTTGGTGCGTTGTAGAGATTGTTTGGTTCGTTGAGTAGAGGTTATATGTGCGGTTATATTCATCTGTTGAGGTGAGTTCTCGTAGCCCCATTTTTACTGTTTTTTCGTTGGGGGAAAATGATACTCAAATGTGTTTTGAACTGTTTTTTGAACTGTGCGAAATGTGGTTTTGTTTTGGGACAATGTTATGTGCTTATAACTACTATGTGAATATTATGTGTTACATGATTTATTGGATCGGATGGGTAAGCCTACCCAGTTTTCTATATGGCTATTGGATCGGATGGGTATGCCTACCCTAGTTCGTGTGTGGTCCTGCCTTAATATAGTGCTCTAGTTGGTAGGCCCTTTATGTGCGTAAGTAACATATTGGAGTTGCGGCTCCAAGAGCATTGGTATATGTTAGTTTTGGTGACTAGCGGGGATGCTAGGTCAACGTACATGATTAGCGAGAATGCTAAGTCATGGGTTTGTATGCATATATTCACTTTCATATAGCACTATTGTCCATTGTTTAAATGATTGGCACAGCAACTGGGTTTTAAGGTCAAACCGACGAGCTCACCAACATTATTTTTGACGTTTTTAAGTATCATTTTTAGGTGTGTTGTTAGCAAAGGTAAATGAGGAGTAATTGGGACCAAGATGAGTACATTTAAAATTTTATTGAAGGACAACTGCTTGACTTTTTCCAAGGTTGTGAAATTGTAAACTTTTGTAAATAAAATTTTGTAGTATTGTAGGGTATGATCATGTATCTTGTGCAATGTGAATCATTGTGTCGCATTCCCATGTTTCTGCCACTGACGGGGTGTAACGGATTGGTAATCAGAGCCAAGGTTAATGCAGATCGAATATAAAAACAATCCACACAACACAAGAACTAATCGGAAATTCTCAAAACGAGAAATTCTCTTATTTAATAAAGTTGTAGGTTTCTTAAAAGCTGCCAAAGACAATCCTAAAATCGTCCTTATAAAGGAGGATAAGTTCTAAATAAAAAGGAAACAAAATCTCAAACAAAACATAATTAATTCTGTCCAAAATAAAGCCTAAAAATAGAAAAACGCCCTTTTGAGGCCCGAAACGACCCTGAAAGGCCCAAAACTGACAGGGCTCATGGCATAGCGATGAGTCTTGACCGTTGTGCCATTTTCGAGTGACCATGCGAATTTTAGCCCAATCCGCCACAAAAATATGTTGCCGCAAAATAGTCGCCAAGCGTATTTGTCACGTTGACTCGCTCGTTGACCGTATCTGCATCAAAGGTTATAGAGAATGTTGGTTTTTATAAAAATGGAAATTTTGGAAAAACGCAACTATAACCAAACTAGAGTTTTTGTAAAACCTCAAACATGATGAAAGTTGACTAGCCCGAGAAATTCATGGTTTCCCTGAATTACGCATAGCCTAATCAACTATGCCTAATTCATAAAGGACTATGAAATGATGGGGGTAGTCTTCTTAAGTCATGTTAGGGGAAGAGGATGTGTAAATGATGAGACCACCTGAAAAATGAGTTGACCTCGGGCGTACGTATTGGGTAATACGTACTTACATGTAGTGATATGATATGAGAACACTTGCGAGTGTTGGGATCTAGAGTGTTGTTGATTGCCTAGTGCTTGTCATGATGCCTTAATTATATCTCATAATGCCCTAGAAGCCTAGGTAGATATGTCGCAGGTAGCGATGTTAGTTGAGGATGTGTATTGGGTAGTTATGTTGTGTATTGCATAATGCCCTAAGAGCCTTGGTAGGTGTGTTGATTGGTAGCGATGTTGATCAAGGGTGTGCCCTTCGTAGATATGTTGAGATATTGCATGATGCTTTGAAGTGCTTATTCTGTGTAGAAACTTGTTGGTGCTTGTTTGTCGTTCGTACCTCTTGGTATATTTGATATATATATATATATATATATATATATATATATATATATATATATATATATATATATATATATATATATATATATACACCTAATTTCAAATGTTATGTTGATTATATGTAAGGCATAGTGATGCTGGTAATTTGAGTAATGATATTTTGTAAAGATACTTATACCCTTACTGTGTTATCACAAGTCATGTCTACCCCAGCTTATGTTGATTCGGAGTCTATCACCCAGGCCGACGGAGCTCAGAGCTCACGAGTACCCGTCCCTTTACCTGATGGTCATATGTAGCGGTTAGGCAGGCACTGTTAGTTGATACGGATACTGAGTCAGACCCAGAGGAGGCTCCCTCAGAGGAAAAGGAGTCGCAACCATTAGTTTTTAGAGTACCCCTTATGAGTGAGGAGTTTGAGGCTTCTGACCTGTAAGGTACTAGGACTGTACATGCGTACTCAGCCGACCCTATCCCCGGGCATGTCAGCCCGCATAGCGGAGGCAGGTTCTTTGCCCCCATCTTCTTTCCGTAAGAGGTATAGATCCTCTTACGAGATACCATCACCATCATCATCTCCTACCCTTCTGGTGCGGAAGAGATATAGAGGTACATCTAAGCTCATATTAGATACTAATAGTGAGGGGGACGAGTTTAGGGGAGAGACGGATTTTAAAGGAGGATGAGAGTTTCGGCTTGCGGGATGACATAGAGGAGACGAGTAGTCAAGGCAGCAAACATTGTTTACTGACTGAATGTGAGTTGATGTTCATTGGGAAGAGCCATGAGTAGCAAGCTTCTAGCCTTCACATCATTCTTCTTATTGGTCTTTTCTTCAGTAGTTATAGGTACAGACATCTTCATAACTGAAGTACCATTCTCTTGTGTTGTTTGTGGTATAGACACCCATGAGTTACCATTCTCTATAACCTCCCATAGAGCATAGTCTTGGATCTAGAAGTACTGCTTAATCCTTATCACCCACATCTCATACTCACCCAGTTTGAGTATGGGTAGCTTAGCAGTAGTACTACTATTTTAGATTCAAATTCCATGTCTCCTAGATCAAAGTTTCTCAAAGCAAAGCTCTTATACCACTTGTTGATCCCAATCCTTGATTGATTCCTTAGGTTGTCTAAGGTTAAATTACCTTGGATAAATCCAAAATAACTTGTTGTAGAAACTTTGTATGTATACTAAAGTGTATGCGGAATCTACACCTTAATACCTAGAAGTATTATGAATAAAACAGTAATCGTGAATAAACAAAGATATAACCAAACGCTCCAATATTATTAGATCAATAATACGAGTACTCTTCACTAGTACTAGGGTTTACAACCTTGAAGCTTTTCTAAATCGACTTGACAACTATGAAAACTCGTAAACTTCTAAACTTGTATCTCAACTAATGCCCTAGAGCCTCCTTTTATAGACTAAGGAGTCCTAGTCGGCTTACAATACATTCCTTAGATATCATAATCTTTTCTAAACATAAACGTAATCTCTTAAACAAATACATTATACATATCTTGTACAAAAATATCTTAATACTTATCTTCACAAGTATTCTTGTTCTCCAAACAATCTTTATCTCTTTAAACCGTCTTTATCCTCTTGACAGTAGTAAGTCTTCTAGCAGTTGTAATCCAGCAGCATAAACTTTTTCACCAGCAGTACTAATAAACATAAGCAGTAGTAACATTAGTACTAGCAGTACTAATATGTACTCACAGTAGTAACATGTACTAGCAGTCTTAACATTACTACTAGCAGCACTAACTACTTAGCTTATATTTCAGTCTTCAACTCTGAGCAGTGTTAACTTCAACTAACAGCAGTAACTTTATGCTATCAGTACTAAATTATACTAACAGTAGTAACTAGCAGTGGTAACTTTATACTACCAGTACTAACTACTTAGCATAATTTCCATTATGTACCTGAGCAGTAGTAACTCTAAGAATCCTTGAAGTCTTTTAAGTCCCAACAATCCCCTTTTGATTTATAGATAAACAATGTGTTATTTATTCTTCCCCTAGTGAACTTGTTTTGAATAAGAAAAGTAGAGAGTGTCTCATACCATGCCTTTGGTGCTTGTTTCAGTCCATAAAGGGCTTTGTTAAGTTTACAAACATAGTCAGGGAACTCACTACTTTCAAAGCCAGGAGGCTGTTTAACATAAACTTCTTCTTTCAGTTTACCATTTAGAGCAAATTCTTAGACGCGTCATCTTGAAAGTCCTGACGCCGTCGCTTAGGATTTATGACGCCGTCTCCACGTACTATATTCACGATTTCTTCAAAGGATTTGGTGTAGAGTCAAAGTTTTTTCTGTTTCTTCTCCAAATGAGCCCAAGTCACGTGAATTTCTTCCAAAAGCCATCCAAGTGCTAAAAATATGAAAACAAACGATTAAGCACATAATCTAGGCATATTTGCATGATTTAGGGTGTTAAATTACCCCAAAATAGTGTATAAAATGACACCTCATCATAATGAAAGCTATAAACACGTGTGTGTGTTCTTATATGTACCCAAAACCTAAATCTAGTAATCAAATTAGATTACCTCTTGTGATAACCGGTAACTTGTCCAAGGTTAAGTATTATAAAATATCGTAATTTTCTATCAGAGTCTTTTGATTTTGTCGGCTTCTTGGCAGAAAGCTAAAAAGTTGACTTTGGTTGACTTAGTTTGCGTAAAATAGTTACGGTTTAACCGGGTGTTGAGAGAGAGTTTAGTTCCGTAAGTGAATCACTTCTGATTCATTTTTCCATATCAGAGTGTTTAGATTGTCATTTTAATGCATTCCGGGAATTTTTCCCGCGTTCCTCGAGAATCGTCACGCAGCGCGTACCGGCATGACAGTTAATTTGGGAATGAGTTTAAGTAGCTTTGGAAGAGCGTTTAATGAATTTATTGGTTAAGTAAATTCATAATTTAAAATAACGTGGTCTTAATACATGAATCATGGGGGTGTGAGTTAAGAGTTATCAGAAAACAGGTGTTTTTCGTGAAATTCGGTAAAAGACCGTAACGGTCGTTAAAGTGAAAATTTTGGGCAAGTCAAAAGTGACAAGTCATTTTTGAAGGTTCAGAAATGCTTTTAAATTAATGTGAAAGGTTTCGGTCAAAGTTGGTCAAAAACTCGTAATATGGTCACGACGCGACCGGTAATGTCTTGAATGAATTTTTGAAAGTTTAAGTTGGAGATAGGTCATGTAAATAACCTAGGTTATTGGAAAAAATGTTTTTAATATCAATAAAAATACTAACTAACCCCGGGTAACATTTTAATTTAGCAAGATTTGAGTTTTTAGAGAACCCGACACCAAAAACGAAACACCTCGGGGCACTTTAGATACTAATCGGCTAAGGGACAAGGGAGGGAACAAAATGGCTTACTTTTAGCTAGTTGGTTTATTCGTGGTACATAAGGTTTTGGCACCACTAGAAACATTCATTTTAGCATGCTTTCAAAAATCAAACCAAAACAAAAACTCTCTCTTCTCCCCTCTCTCTAAATCAAACGCAACCAAAGGGACCAAAAAACATAAATTTTTGAAGATTTGTAAAGAACACGGGGCTAATATTTGATATTTGGTAGTCTTGGGTTATAGAAAACTACGTTGGGTAGTCTGTTTCGCATCCTTCTCGCTTTTCAAAACTCAATATTTTGTAAATTGTCAAAATTTTATTAAAGTTGCACTTGTATAGTTCTTATAGTGTCTTAATGCTAGTTGTACAAGTTGATCGTCGTGAGAATCAAAATTTGAAAACAAAACGAATGATTAAAGGGGGTGTTTGCTTGCGTCAAGTACAAAAAGAAAGGAACAAGGAATGGTCACTTTTAAATTTTGGTTGTGGTGGTAAATCTATTATAGAGTCTAATGCTTATTAGGGCTTATTTTAGAAACCTTGCTTAAAAATAAGCTCACTTGGTGCTTATTTGGTTTTGGGCATGGTTAGTTCGGGCTCGGCCTAACCGGCGATTAAAAGAAAGAGTATTGGGCTCGGCCCAATACCATTCTACTTATTTGGCTCGGCTTATTAGCCATGGCTTATTTGGTTCGACTTATATTTTGGGGCTTATAGCTTTTATATTTTGGGCTTTAGCTTATATTGATTTCGGCTTATGTTCGGGCTTATGGCTTATTGGGCTTTGGCCCATTTGATGTGGCTTATTGGGTTTCGGCTTACGATTGGACTTTTATATAACTATTAGTATTGGGCTTTGGTTTTGGTTTGGGCTTGTATATATGAATAATGGATTTCGAACTTATATAAGGGTTATGAACCTTGTTTAATTATCGGGCTAAATAATAAAACCTTAATGGGTCATAAGGCCCAATGACTAGTAAATGGACTTTTGGACTCAAAGTTTATTTAAAGTGGCAAGTTGAACTTAATAAGAGTTAATGGACTAACTTTGGGCTTTCGGGTCCGAGAAGGGAAAAATAAAAGGTTTGGATTTCTAAGAATGAATCTATGGGATTATAATAGTTACGGAAGTGGAAAATAATTTAACTTGCACGATTTTGGTCACGTTTGGATAAGTGCGTTAAAAGTATGAACTTTTTGGCATTTTGTTGAAATTTTTGGAATAATGTGGAATAATTCTTTTTTGTTAACTTGACTAAAGGACAAAAGGGTAACTTTTGTAAATATTGAATATTAAGAGGAGTTAAGTATATTTTTGGTCCTTGTGGTTTGGTGCGTTTTTCATTTTTCCCTGTATTAAGCCCATAAAGGACAAAAAATAATAAAATATGATTATTTTGTTATTACTATATCTATATATAATATTTATATATATATATATAAAATATATATCAATATAGTATAATAATATATTCGTTTATTTTTTATCTTTGAACTCCCACTTAGTTTCTCATCAATTCTCTTGGACTGTTTGGTTAGTTGTTTCGTTTACGTTATTGGCTATGTTTTGAGTATTCCTAATCGTAGTTACACTAACCACGTGCATAGAGTCGTTTGCGTATTACCACAGCAACCATGTTTTTGGATAAAGGTTTAAAATGAGGATAAAGGTCTTGTAATAAGAATAAGAGTTTGGAAATAAGGATAAGGGTTTTGTGAAGAGATTGAGGATTTTGTGTGAGTAAAGGACGAACGCTTTTACAATAAGATAACTTTGTACAAATATTTATGAGGTAAAATTAATGTTAGGTCATGGTCGGGTACCGTTGTGCGTTGTAGAGGCTAGTTGGTGCGTTGTAGAGATTGTTTGGTTCGTTGAGTAGAGGTTATATGTGCGATTATATTCATCTATTGAGGTGAGTTCTTGTAGCCCCATTTTTACCATTTTTCCATTGGGGGAAATGATACTCAAATTTGTTTTGAACTGTTTTCTGAACTGTGTGAAATGTGGTTTTGTTTTGGGACAATGTTATGTGCTTATAACTACTATTTAAATATTATTGTAACATGATTGATTGGATCGGATGGGTAAGCCTACCCAGTTTTTTGTATGGCTATTGGATCGGATGGGTACGCCTACCCTAGTTCGTGTGTAGTCTTGCCCTAATATAGTGCTCTAGTTGGTAGGCCCTTTATGTGTGTAAGTGACATATCGGAGTTGCGGCTCCAAGAGCATTGGTATATGTTGGTTTAGTGACTAGTAGGGATGCTAGGTCATCGTACATGATTAGCAAGGATGCCAAGTCATGGGTTTGTATGCATATATTCACTGTCATTTAGCACTATTGTCCACTGTTTAAATGATTGGCACATCAACTGGGTTTAAGGTCAAACCGACAAGCTAACCAACATTATTTTTGACGTTTTTGAGTATTATTTTTAGGTGTGTTGTTAGCAAAGGTAAATGAGGAATAATTGGGACCAAGATGCGTACATTTGGGAGTTTATTGAAGGACAACTGGTTGACTTTTTCCAAGGTTGTGAAATTGTAAACTTTTGAAAATAAAATTTTGTAGTATTATACGGTATGATCTTGTATCTTGTACAATGTGAATCATTGTGTCGCATTCCCATGTTTCTGTCACTGACAGGGGTGTGACAGATTGGTAATCAGAGCCAAGGTTAATGCAGATCGAATATAAAAACAAGCCACACAACACAAGAACTAATCTGGAATTCTCAAAACGAGAAATTCTCTTATTTAATAAAGTTGTAGCTTTCTTAAAAGCTGCCAGAGACAACCCTAAAATCGTCCTTATAAAGGAGAATAAGTTCTAAATAAAAAGGAAACAAAATCTCATACAAAACATAATTAATTCTGTCCAAAATAAAGCCTAAAAATAGAAAAACGCCCTTTTGAGGCCCGAAACGACCCTGAAAGGCCCAAAACTGACAGGGCTCATGGCATAACGATGAGTCTTGACCGTTGTGCCATTTTCGAGTGATCATGCGAATTTTAGCCCAATCCGCCACAAAAATATGTTGCCGCAAAATAATCGCCAAGCGTATTTGTCACGTTGACTCGCTCGTTGACCGTATCTGAATCAAAGGTTATAGAGAATGTTGGTTTTTATAAAAATGGAAATTTTGTAAAAACGCAACTATAACCAAACTAGAGTTTTTGTAAAACCTCAAACATGATGAAAGTTGACTAGCCCGAGCAATTCATGGTTTCCTTGAATTACGCATAGCCTAATCAACTATGCCTAATTCACAAAGGACTATGAAATGATGGGGGTAGTCTTCTTAAGTCATGTTAGGGGAAGGGGATGTGTAAATGATGAGACCACCTAAAAAATGAGTTGACCTCGGGCGTACATATTGGCTAATACGTACTTACATATAGTGATATGATATGAGAACACTTACGAGTGTTGGGATCTAGAGTGTTGTTGATTGCCTAGTGCCTGCCATGATGCCTTAATTATATCGCATAATGCCCTGGAAGCCTAGGTAGATATGTCGTAGGTAGCGATGTTAGTTGAGGATCTGTATTGGGTAGTTATGTTGTGTATTGCATAATGCCTGAGGCTTGTGGAGGTATGTTGATTGGTAGCGGATGTTGATACAAGGGTTGTGCCTTTAGTTGATATGTTCGAGATATTGCTTGATGCTTTGAAAGACTGCTTTATTTTGTGTAGAACTTGTTATATAATATATATATATATATATATTTCTATATTATATATTTATATAATAATATTATTTAATATAATATATATATATACGTATATATGGTTACGAACACCTAATTTCAAATGCTATGTTGATTTTATATATGTAAAGCACAGTGATGCTGGTAATTTGAGTAATGATATTTTGTAAAGATGCTTACACCCTTTTACCGTGTTATCACAGGTCATGTCTACCCCAGCTTATGTTGATTCGGAGACTATCACCCAGGATGACAGAGCTCAGAGCTCCCGAGTGCATGTCCCTTTACCTGATGACCCCTATGTAGCGGTTAGGCAAGCGCAGTTAGTTGATACTGAGTCAGAGCCAGAGGAGGCACCCTCTGAGGCAGAGGAGTTGCAGTCGTTAGGTTCTAGAGTACCCTTTATGGGTGAGGAGTTAGAGGCCGTTAAGCCGTCACGTACTAGGATTGATTCATCCCATTCATCTGCTTCGTCAGATTCCACCACACCACTGTCACCAAATCATCCACTTACTCATGTTTCACCTACCCCTACACCTACCCGAGTTTCATTCCACCAAAGGACTAAACGTATGGCCGTGTGTACTCAGCCGACCCTATCCTCGGGCATGTCAGCCCGCATAGCGGAGACAGCTGCTTTGTCCCCATCTTCTTTTCATAAGAGGTATAGATCCTCTTACGAGACATCATCATCATCATCATCTTCGACCCTTCTAGTACGGAAGAGACATAAAGGTACATCTAAGCTCATATTAGATACTAATAGTAAGGGGGCGAGTTAGGGGAGGAGGATACTAAGGAGGATGAGAGTTCAGATGCGAATGACGAGAGAGAGTCAAAGTTTAGATAACGAGGGTCATGGTTTAGGTAATGAGGATCATGGTTTAGGTGATGAGAGTTAGGGCTTCGAGGACGAGGGACTTGGTTTTGAGGAGGAGGTTGCACTTGGGGGTCAGCAGCAGGCAGTTCCGGTTGTTGATACAGCCGTGAGCGAGCCTTTAGGTCTTGGATACGGGGCGGCTAGGCGTCGTGCCCTTGAGTCGGTTGAGGAGATAGCACCTAGTACGTATGAGGTAGGGTAGAGCTCTAGGTATGTGCCAGAGCAGGAGAGACTAGAGAGGATATCTATATTTAGACAACCCACCCTTGTTACATGGGTAGATCCCAAGGATGACACAGTTTACACTGACGTTCCAGCTTATGCACCACCAGCTGCACCTATTTAGACACCGCCATCTCCTGAGTGGTCTCTTGGTTCTTTACCAGTTTCACCATCATCCCATATAGTTCCATCACTCATAGCTTCGCCAGTGGCTACCCCGACAGCCACCATATCGGTAGATGAGGATCAGTTTATAGAGGTAGGGGCGCAGTTAGAGCTTCATGGGAGCATACTCCATGATCACACTCAGCGTTTGGATGCGCTACCACCTACTTTGGTTGCAGATATCTTTAGGGATGTGAGGGAGTTGTATACTATGGCAGGAGTAGTGAGAGATGAGATCTTTTCATAGAGGTACAGGTTTAGGAGGCCAGTGTTAGCATTGGAGGCATGGGCAGGGCGTGTTGACACCCGGTTGGCAGATATGTCACGGGATAGGTATGATGACCATAGAGTGATTCATGACATGTTAGTGCAGCAGGCTTCTATGCAGCGAGAGCTTCAGGAGATGAGTGGTCGTGTTGCTACTTTAGAGAAAGAGAGGGGCTGTAGAGAGCCATAGATGGTATGAGATTGGATAGGATTTTGTACGCCACTAAACCATGTAGCTTCGGTTAGTGTTAGATTGAACTAAGTAGTCTCAATGGTACTGGTTATGAACTGATTAGTATCAGTCGGTAGTGGATTCTTATCGAAATCATGGATATGGTAGTAGTAGAATGATTATGTACAAAAATTGGAAATCAATGGATGGTAGTACATTTTATTACATGAGTCGGTACGTTCGGTACCTGAGTACGTCGTTGTCTATACCGGTTAGTGACGTGGTTTGTCACTCACCTCGGATAGGATTTTCTATACCTATGTGAAACTTGAAAAATATTCAAGTGACATGTCAAACAGTTGCGTTAGAAGAACGCGGAGATAGGTAAAACCCTGTGTAGTGGAAAGGAGACTTGGATGTGATAATAATAAGCTAAGTTGGAATTTGATTTCGATGATAGCGTGACCCTAATGAATATTCTAAATTCTTTGTGGGTTGGAACCCATAGTGTCACACCCTGCCAAGGCAGAAACGCGAGGCGCGACGAGAATGGGAATCATCACATCACTTTGGCGTCTATAAGAGAAACTAAAACATGCATAAAATACAAGGTATAGACACACAGTGTCATGAAAATACCCAAACACATCAACAAAATCCGAAAGGCGTCTAACATTGAAATGAAGGAAGTTCATGCCAATGTCATAACATGCAAACATTTAAACATCCTAACAAAACAAAACAAAACAATTAACATTCATCATCCAAAACAAATAATGAAATCTAGATAACTAAACTGCGCCAGCTGCCTACGGTCTATCTAGCCACTTTTCCTAACTTTAACCTCATCCTGCTGAATACCTAAAAATAATGCTTATACGTTAACACAATGGTTGGTGAGAAAGATAGGTTTTCAGACACACATATTCAATCCATTACCAAAACAATTTAACCAATTCCTACAATTATAAAACAATACGCTTGCATGACAATTATGCTAACTAACGTACAAGCTAACATGCAATTCAATCATATCAATCATTCAAACACCAAGCAGACGACCCATATTGCCCTTGGATCATACCAAATCTCTTTCCCTCTAGCTTAGGCCATGGATACCCGCAAGTAATCCTCCTGACTAGGCAACACACCAATATCACATCACATAACATGTAGTACATAACGCATATCAGTCACATTATAATCCATGCATTTAGACTAATACACAATTACAGGAATTCAAAACATATTTAAACACTTGCATCATTTCCATCCCAAGTTTAAAACAATTTAAAAAGCGGGACTATGTAACTCACCTGAATGCTCAATACGCAGCTTCCAATTCCTATCACGCAACTATACAAATAAATAAACACGGTTACACGCGACCAAGCTAAAAGCTCTAGTCCATGTAACACACATATGATCGATGTCTAAGGGTGTGATTAACCATCATAAGTCACCCTCACACCATGCCCAACCTTAACCACCTCATTAACACTTTACACTAGTTAACTACAATTTGTTCAAAAGTGCAGAATTTTAGTGTAACTTTACCAACTTAAAAACCATACTTGCTGACCTTAATAAAGTATACCAAAAATCACCTAAGTTCATTTATGAGTTTACTAACTACCTTGTGATTCCCAATTACTCATTACATATACAATTATCCTAAATAAAATCCGACTTCAAAACTGTCCCAATTCGAATCTGGTTGCACACTAAAATGTATAGCCCTAAATACATACTTAGACAAACAATCAAAGGCTATCCTTCTAGAGTTTCTTTATATACATATAGAAATTAATCACTGTAGATTGGCTAACCTTAATTCCACATTTAAGTTAGGGTTTTACCCTCCTAAAAATGACCTAATTCTGACCCGTATTTACATTTTTGACATCTTTTCTTGTAACCAATAATTAACCAACTTCCAGAACTCCAAATCAATCGAGGCCGGACTTTTTGAAAAATAGACTCTTTGAAATACAATTTAGGCATTGGAATCATATCAAAACACATCTAAATTCTGCTCAACTCTAAATCATGAATTAAAGCGATCTAACTCTAACCAATTACACCCATATGATCCTAATTAAACTCTAAACGTTCTAGCATGATTAAAATATCCTTAATTACAGAAGTTTTTAAAACCCTAATGATCCATCATATTAATTGTTACATGATTTAAAGAAAGATTAATCAACTAGGGTTAACGAACATACCTAAACCTTGATTCTTGAAGGTTAATAAAAATACCTAAACCTTGATTCTTGAAACACTAATTCACTAACTCGTTCTTGATTAAAAAAATATTTTTTTTCTTCTCTTGAGGGATTCAGCAATCACAAGGGAGAGGGGAGAGAAAAAGTAATTTAGGGATTTATTATCTTAAATTTATACTCTTAGAATCCTAATGATAGTCAAACATTGTTTCCTTTTTTTCTTTTCTTTAAAACTGGCCGAACACCCCTTTAATTGTATATTTTTTTATTTTTTTATTTAATTATTAATTACATAATTATCTTCATTACCTTAAGTTTTCATAAAAACCTAAGCTAATTTGGGTAAACCTTTTTACATAAACGCAACTTACTAAACCTTCTAAAAATAACTTTTCATTTTACATTTCACTTTCTATATTTAGAAAGTTTGCTACAAACTTCCATATTTCACTCACTTAACTTATTTCCATCATAATACATTTCCCAATAACACTTAACACAAAATCATCCAATTATTTACGCATTACATGAAATACGCCATTACTTTTCCATTATCACTATTCGTGAACAAATGGAATAGTTATCACTAAACATAAATGCACTCAAAATAAGATGATCATACACCTCAAAACGGTATCATGCACCTATTCAAACCACTTAGCACACATATATTACACATAGCACACAAGAAACACACAAAATGAACTCTTAGCCATTTCTAAAGGTATCACTAACCTGATTAAATCACGAACGTTACAGTATCCCCTCCATGAGGAAATCTCGTCCCTAGATTTAACTAGCAGGCTCAACAACTCGGTCCACGAACAACTGTGGATACTTAATCCTCATTTGATCTTTATGTTCCCAAGTAAACTCAGGTTCACGTTTCGAATTCCACCTAACTTTCACTAGTGCTATTTTCCTAAGTTTTAACTTCTTAATTTCTCGATCCATAATCTCTACAGGTTCCTCAAAAAAACGAAGTGTCTTGTCGACCTTGATCTCCTATAATGGCACATGCAAATTAGCATCCGCCAGACACTTCTTCAAATTTGACACATGAAAGGTGTCATGCACGTTACTCAACTCCTTAGGTAACCTCAACATATAAGCTTCAAGACCAATCCTTTCAAGGATCTCAAACGGCCCTACATATCTCGATGCTAACTTACCCTTCTTTCCAAAATGCATTACGCCCTTCCAAGGGGACACCTTTAATCATACCCGATCACCCACCTCAACCTCTTACGGTTTACGTCTTTTATCCGCATAGCTCTTTTGACTATCTCTCGCCGCTTTGCCTTTTCCTTTATCAATACCACCTTATCAGTCGTTCCTTGTACTAACTCAAGTCTAGAAAAACTACTCTCACCAATCTCTGCCAATAGAACAGGCGACCTACATTTCCTTCCATACAAATCTTCAAACGGAGCACACAAAATGCTCAAATGATAACTATTGTTGTAAGAAAACTCGGCTAATGGTAGATGGACATCCCAACTACCACCAAAATCTATAACGCACGCCCTTAACATATCCTCCAAGTTCTGAATTGTACGCTCACTTTTTCCATCCGTCTAAGGATGATAAGCAGTACTCAAGTCTAATCTTGTTCCTAACGCTTTCTGTACCGTTAACCAAAAGTGTGAAGTAAATCGCCTATCTCAATCCGAAATAATCGACACGGGCACTCCATGATGTGTCATAATTACATCAATATATAATCTTGCTAACTTCTCTGTACTAAAATCCTCACAAATTGCTAAGAAATGAGCCGATTTGGTAAGTCTGACGACTATTACCCATATCGCGTCATGCCTACTTCTCGACCTAGGTAACTTGGTAATAAGATCCATAGTGATATTATCCCACTTCCACTCCAGTATCTTAGGTTGTTGCAGTAAACCTGAAGGTCTTTTATGCTCAGCCTTCACTTTTGCACAAGTCAAACACTTACTAACGTTGATAGCAATATCCCTTTTCATTCCCAGCCACCAATACATGTCACGCAAGTCGTGGTACATCTTATCCGCTCTAGGATGCACAGAGTACTTAGACTTATGAGCTTCGTTCAAAATTATCATTCTCACATCTCCTACTAAAGGTACCCATATCCTATCCATAAAATACAAACTCCCGTCTTCCTTCCTTTCCATCTACTGATCTAAGCCATGAAGTCTTTCTGCGAGAACGTTCTCCTATTTGAGCGCCTCACTTTGGGCTGCCAATATCATCTCTTTCACTCCAGACTGTATGGTCATAGCCATTGCTCGAACACGTCTAGGTTTCACCCATTCCTTCCTACTTAATGCATCAGCCACTACATTCGCCTTACCAGGATGGTAGCGAATCTCACACTCATAACCACTAAACAACTCAATCCACCTCCTTTGGCGCATATTTAACTCTTTTTGGTTGAAAATATGTTAAAGGCTCATGTGGCCTGTGAAGATGACACTCTTTGTGCCATACAAGTAATGCCTCCAAGTCTTAAGAGCAAACACGACAGCTCCCAATTCTAGGTCGTGTGTTGTGTAATTCTTCTCGTGAATCTTCAGTTGTCTTGATGCATAGGCGATTACCTTACCTCTTTGCATGAGCACACAACCTAGTCCTTGATTCGATGCATCGCAACAAACTACAAAATCTTGAAATCCGTCCGATAACGATAAGATAGGAGCATCACACAAATTATTCTTCAAGGTCTGAAATGCTTCTTCCTCTTTTTCGACCCACTCATACTTTTGGTTTTTCTGAGTTAGCGAAGTAAGGGGTTTAGCAATCTTGGAGAAATTCGCGATGAAAAGCCTATAATAGCCAGCTAATCCTAAACATGATCGAACTTTCGACGGCGTTGTAGGAGCTTTCCAATTTTTTACCGCCTCTATTTTACTTGGGTCCATGTGAATACCACTCTGGTTAACCACGTGTCCAAGGAAATATACTTCCTGTAGCCAAAACTCGCTCTTAGAAAACTTCGCATGCAGCTTCTCCTTCCTTTGTAACTCCAACACCAACTTCAAGTGAACTTCATGCTCTTCCTTCGTCCTTGAGTAGATCAGAATGTCATCGATGAAGACAATGACAAACTTATCTAGATACGGTTTGCACACCCGGTTCATCAGGTCCATTAAAATCGCTGGTGCATTGGTTAACCTAAAAGGCATAACCGTAGACTCAAAATGTCCGTATCTCATTCGAAATGCGGTCTTTGGAATGGAATCCTCATGCACTCGTAGCTGATGATAACCTGACCAAAAATCTATCTTTAAGAAAGGACACGCTCCTCGTAACTGATCAAACAAGTCATCGATCCTAAGGAGCGGATAACGTTTTTTAACAGTTAATTTGTTCAACTCCCTATGATCAATATACATACGAAAAGATCCATCTTTCTTCTTCACAAATAACACAGGTGCTCCCCACGGCGAATGACTAGGTCGTATGAAACCCTTGTCTTGCAACTCTTGAAGTTTCCCAAACAATTCTTGCATTTCTGAGGGTGCCAAACGATATGGAGACTTCGTGACCTGCGTCGCTCCAGGAACTAAGTCTATACGGAACTCAACTTGTTGCTGCGGTGGTAGCCCCAACAAGTCTTTCGGAAACACATCAGTAAAATCTCACACCACAGGTATATCACTTATCCTAGGTTTATCTACCTTAGCGTTCATTAGGGCTTTGGCGGCTCCCAAAGTACATTCCCTATGAACTCGAAGTATCCCACCCTCTTCTATCGGTATCTCTACTACTTTCTCGTGACACACTATAACAGCCTTATTCTTGGACAACCAGTCCATCCCCACAATCACATCAAAGCTTCCACGACTCAACGGTATTAACGAACTCTAAGGGTTACGAACAATCGAATAGGATAACAATGAATATCGAGTCAAAGGCTAAAATGCATATAGGAGATTCCACATATGCAAATAGACGTGGATCAAATGACATAAGAATCCTTTGAAAGAAAGGATACGTATATGCACCGAGTGAAAGCGCAAACGAAAGAAAATCAACAGGCGTACCACGACAAATGAACACATAAAAAAATATCAAGACGAAAGACGGAAATTCTTATACCAATTATCGACTTTACTCGAAAGACCAAATTAAATAATGTTTTTATATAAAAAATCAATTTAAATTAAGAAAGTCACTTTAAGTACAAAAATCATTTTAAATAATAATGAAATTGTCTTAAATGTAATCTTTGAAAAATTCATTTTGGTTGTCATAAAAATCTAGAGATGGTTATCTAATGGTGTATCGTACCTTACCACTATGAATCACTTTAAACCTGCTTTTTATAATAAAAAAATCTATTTACAAAAATCATTTTATACACAGTTTTCTCCAAACACCAACACAATACTTCCAAAGGGTTTTTATAATTAGACATCAATTATAAAATATGTTAATCAAACAAAGGACACCATAATACCAAAAGGGGTCGTAAAACACCGTACAGACCCTAACACAATTCTATTGTTTGAAAACGAAAGAAAATACCAGGAACCATATACTCAAAATAAAAAAAATGAACTCGTACAAGAAAACTCATGCAAGACGTTACGTACCCAAAAGAAAACGTAAGGTCTTATTCAAAATTAAAAGCATTGACACTGACACGTCGCCAACGGGTTATGAAAACCAAGGGATATACAACCAAGGGAGTAATGATCCACACTAATATGTTAGGAACAATTAGTGCTTAAAAGAAACATTTGATACTGATTGGCAAAATTCACACCGTAAATATATAATATATAATAAAATATAAAATATATAAATAAGTATGAAAATCAACAATCAGTAAA